>JASTWP010001221.1:0-83579 GCA_030770255.1 Temnothorax ravouxi
AGTAGCTTTAATTTTTCTTAACATATTATACCTCGAAAAAACCTAAGTAACAAGTGGTAGACGTAATCTTTGTATCTCGAAAAATCTCGAAAAAACCTAAGCAGTAGTATCTTTACCTCGAAAAAACCGAAATAACAAGTGGTAGACGTAATCTTTGTATCTCGAAAAATCTCGAAAAAACTAAGCAGTAGTATTTTCATTTCCAAAAAATTATAACTCAAATAATACACCTCACAAAATTACGTTACCTTATCAAAGATGAGCCGCGCTTCAAGTGATCTATTACAATTACAAAAAAGAAATGATATCTTTTTTTAAATTACAGCGGCCAACTACAGAGAGAACATACACTGAGATAAAAAATTTGTCAATCTCAAGAAATATTTAGTCCGATGCGTTCAATTAAACATTTTAGTTAGCTAACTAAACATTAGTCGAATTACTTAATTCTTGATTAAAAATACGAAATAAATTGTTGAAACAACCAATATTTTGTTAACTAACTAAAATGTTTAGTTGAACATATCTAACTAAATATTTCTTGGGATTAACAATTTTTTCTCATTGTATTTTTCGAGATACAAAGATTACGGTCTACCACTTGTTACTTAGGTTTTTTCGAGGTAAAGAATTACAGAGATAACAATACAAAATACAAATATTTTATTATAATATTTAAACCCAACAAGGGAATACAAGGTATTTAAATACAAAGTTTATATATGTATTTTAAAAGATTTAATCGCATCGCAAAGAATTACAGAGGTAACAATACAAAATTAAAATATTTTATTAAAATACATAAATTTTTCTTGTCAAAAAACTTGGCGCTGCTAGAGAGAAAGAGAGAGAGAGAGAGAGAGAGACCTTTTACAAATGTAAACATTACTTATATTCTATACTTATTCTATATTTAATTTTAATCGCTTTAAAATCTAAACTTATTGTATACTTAATCATAAGCCGCATTATTCACCGTCACACACACACACACACACACACACACACACACACACACACATCACTCGCTCGCACATACATACCACGCTAACCTAATTTTGAGGTCTAGCTAGCAGCGCCAAGTTTTTGACAAAAAAAATTTATGTATTTTAATAAAATATTTTAATTTTGTATTGTTACCTCTGTAATTCTTTGCGATGCGATTAAATCTTTTAAAATACATATATAAACTTTGTATTTAAATACCTTGTATTCCCTTGTTGGGTTTAAATATTATAATAAAATATTTGTATTTTGTATTGTTATCTCTGTAATTCTTTACCTCGAAAAAACCTAAGTAACAAGTGGTAGACCGTAATCTTTGTATCTCGAAAAATACAATGAGAAAAAAATTGTTAATCCCAAGAAATATTTAGTTAGATATGTTCAACTAAACACTTTAGTTAGTTAACAAAATATTGGTTGTTTCAACAATTTATTTCGTATTTTTAATCAAGAATTAAGTAATTCGACTAATGTTTAGTTAGCTAACTAAAATGTTTAATTGAACGCATCGGACTAAATATTTCTTGAGATTGACAAATTTTTTATCTCAGTGTATGTTCTCTCTGTAGTTGGCGCTGTAATTTAAAAAGAGATATCATTTCTTTTTTGTAATTGTAATAGATCACTTGAAGCGCGGCTCATCTTTGATAAGGTAACGTAATTTTGTGAGGTGTATTATTTGAGTTATAATTTTTTGGAAATGAAAATACTACTGCTTAGGTTTTTTCGAGATTTTTCGAGATACAAAGATTACGTCTACCACTTGTTATTTCGGTTTTTTCGAGGTAAAGATACTACTGCTTAGGTTTTTTCGAGATTTTTCGAGATACAAAGATTACGTCTACCACTTGTTACTTAGGTTTTTTCGAGGTATAATATGTTAAGAAAAATTAAAGCTACCTGGGTTAGAATAAAAAAACTCTTAAATGGGAATACACACAAAGATATATGTACTACTTGGGTTTTAATTTTTTTTTAAATAAAGATATTACCCACCCACTTTTGGGTTTTTTTCGAGGTACAAAGATATATTACGTACCATTTGGGTTTTATTAATATTTTTGAATTTAAAATTAATAATACTATCATTTGGTTTTTTTTCGAGGTAACAACTACGCGTATACTTGGCGCCTTTTTTTTACCTTTTTGAAAAAGGTAATTTTGTACTGATATCATGCATTTTGTAGTGTTACGTATCTTAGAAACAGTATATCTTTATCTTACAAACAGTATGTACAGATTGTAAAGCTCTATAAGTCGTATTTTGCGATACAAGACATAATCGCAATCTAGCTTGAATAATGCTAATAATATAAACACTAAGTACCACTTGGATTTTATTAATTTAAAATTAATGATACTAGCACTTAGTTTTTCCGAGGTAACCATGCGTGTACTTGGCGCATTTTATCTTTTTAAAAAAGGTAATTTTGTACTGATATCATGCATTTTGTAGTGTTACGCATCTTATAAAGAGTATATCTCTTATAAACAGAATGTACAGATTGTAAAGCTAAAGGTGTGTTATATACACAGACTATTATTTCTAATTTTACCACCACTCTCATGATCTTTTATAATTAAAATACAATCATTGATATGTAAATTTTAAATAAATAAGAGATAAAATGCAAGTGAATTTGATTTAGAATATTATTGCTAATCATGAAAATACATTGCTGGACATTGTTTTTATGTAAAATGTGTATTTATATTTAATAAGTTACTTAATTTTTATTATCAACTTTTTGTAAAAATAATATATAAATATTTCTAGCACTTGTAGGCCATCGTTCTTGTTTCTTAATCATTTTTTTTCCATCATCAATTTTAGTCCAAGATGTCCCTTCTCTACACATACTTGTATAATCGCCATTCTCAATACACGAACCATCATGAAATATAGCATTCATTACTTTATACTGCTGTTTAGCTATTGATACTTTAGCTGTTGGTATGCCATTTAAATTAAATTTCTGTGGTATTTTTATTACTTTATTATTTTGTAATAAAAACAAAACTAAATGAATAATAAGTATTTCTTTTGTCAACGTTAATTCATTTTTAAACATTATATCATTTTCTGCGCAATGTTCGCATGATTCGTCATGTGATTGACACCAATGTGAAAATGTAGTCTTTAATAAATCATTAAGATCACATTTTTTCTTCAAATTTTTAATAGAAATTGGGACAACTATATTGTTATCAGTAATAATAACTTTTGTATTACCACATGATTTGCACCGACTAGTACAAGTAACTTGATGCTCTACCAGATTTCTTACATAATCGTATTTTGTACAAATAGCAGTAAGAAATTCGACGGCATCTTGTTTAATCGAAGAAAAGTATTCTTCTAAACTTTTCCGTATTGCATCAGTGTTCAAATTTTCCATATTACTTTCATATCGTTGTGCTAATTTACTTAAATCATCTTGTTTCTTAATATTAAGCAATTTTTTTCTAATAATACTTAAATGCAACAAGCATTGTAATACTGCATTTGCACACTGCGAATCTTTATCTCTATTTTTAAAAGCACGTATTTCCCAAGCAGTACTTTGTCGAGCTTCTTGATGTGACTCTTGAACGGAAGCAATTGTTTTCGACAATGTCCACGGAACATCTTTTACTTTTCGAAAACGTTGTTTTGAAATAGTAATCATTTTTGCTTGTGGTATAAATTGTCGTCTTAGCCGATTACATTCGGTAATAACTCTGTCACTAACTGTTACAGATGACGGATCTAAATTAATTAAATGCAATCCTCCTCGATCTGTTACTCGGGATAACGCAACATATGGTTGACCATGACAAAATACAGAATTACCTATATCTATAACAGCGTTTCGCAAGGTTAATCCTTGGCTTTTATGAATGGTGATGCCATAACTCAAAGATAATGGAAATTGTTTTCTAACAACATACGCTTTATCCATATCCATTACTTGAAACTTGACACTTACTCTTTCAATAAAATACTCCAAACCAGACGGTAAAAAAAGTTTTATCTTTTCTACATAATCAGTATCCTGCACAACAGAAATAACTGTAGCAATTGTACCATTTACAAGGCCCAAAGTGACATCAATATTGCGTCTTATCATGACTTTAGCTCCAATTTTAATTGTAATTTGTCTCGAAAGTCCAGCTGTTCTAGTATTATCTTCATCATTATCCGTTAATTTTTTTACTACTTTCTTTCGTATATATCTATCACATTCATACGTATCTTCAGCAATTAATAATATTTCTTTTGAATCAATACGACTTAACATTGCAGCGTTAAGAACATCGCACATATGACAAGTAGGCAGTAAACAAACAGTATCAGGTGGCAATGTATCAATAAAATTACATAATTCGTATAATCTTGTTTCAAAAGACTCGCCTTTAAAAGATATTTTTCCTTCTTCAAGAATCTCAATATCAGATTTTGTCAATAAACCAATACGAACTCTTGAGAGTAATTCACGATAAGATTCATCTCCTTGCTGGCGCATATTGATCGTTAATTCGTCATATTTAAAATTTTTCCACAAATTTGTAGACGCTATAGAGCCAATATATTTATCAATTTCTTTCTTTGATAATGGAACAAAAACAAAATTTTCACGTACAGGAGGTAATTGAAGCAGATCTCCAAATAAAAGAATATGCTTTTGACCAAACCAACCATCTTCAGTGGTATTGAATATTTCAGATAGTCGTAAATGTATATACGCTAAATTTAAATTAGATACCATTGACACTTCATCAATTATAATAAGAATAACATCTTTCAGATCTGCCCGTAAAACTTTCAAAACGTGATCAGATAATTGTTTATACTTGGGAGTATCACCATGTGTAACGGGTAACTGAAACACTCTGTAAGTGGTCAAACCATCGATATTGAACGCTGCTATACCAGTAGGTGCTGCTACAACGGTATCCTTGTTGAGATTTTGTTTTATCCAGCATTTAATTGTTTTAATTAAGAAACTTTTGCCAGTACCTCCTTCTCCACTAACGTATTTTAGCAATTGTTTATTATCCGGCGATGTTACGGTGTTGATCACATCGTCAAATACTCTTTTTTGATCTGCGTTCAGATTTGAAATCATTTCAGATACATCGATTTCCTGAACTAATTTTTCACCAAGATCCTTAAAATCTTGCATCGCTTCACCAGCCTCAATATTTTGAACACCTATTGGATTATCGGGATCATCTTGAGACTCGTGCTGTTTTTCTAAATCATCTAAACGTTGTTGAACCAATTGCTTCGCAGTTTCAAATGCTTTTTGCAATTCCTCTAATTTTTCACGATAATACAATGCTTTCTCAAGATCTAACTTTCCTTTGTGAAATGATTCTGCATAAGTATCACATCCATTTTTAAGATCTTCCAGTTTCCGCCATGGTTGAAACATAAGCAGCAATGAAAAGAAATAATTTTCCGGCCGCGTATTGACATCATATTTATAGTGATTAATAATATAGTTACGCTGTCGTCGTTTCAGATAATAACCATTATTCATCTTGTAGAATTCAATATTTTTACTTCGTGGTTTGATTTTCGTAATATCATATTGCTGTGCAAATTCATATAAACACAAGGATTCAAGTTCTTCCGGTCTCCGTGGATAATGATCATCTATTATAGATGGACAAAATATGTCTGTGGAATCTCCATCAAGAGCTTCAATTTCCTTACAGGTTTTAACTTTTCTATGTCGCATCATATTAACATCTAACCATCTAATACTCGTATTTCGATCAGTCCCATATAAAGGATTACCTAGCAATGTATCAACAGCTTCAAGAGCTCCACATTCTCTATTACTCATGGCTCGAAAAGCAATCTTCCAAAGACGGCTCGCCAATGATTCGTCTTTCTTATTTTTACTATCAAAGATAACATCAGATATTTCACTTTTTCCTGGTTTATTTATATACTTAGTAATATACCAAGTAAGCAGCGATGCTTTTTCACCGATAAATTGTATATCCATATTTCCTTCCCATGCAGTAAGAATGATAGGATTATAATCATTTATACAGGTTTCAGTATCTGTTCGTGGAAGGTCATAAAGCCTACTTCTATTTTTTAATCGTTTCCTACCTGCTATCGAACTTATGACATCTCTCATAATCAACATGTCTGTAACCGGACGAGGAAATCCGAAACGACAGACGCGAGTCGTTTTACGTCCTGCTTTTTTAGAACGAAGACAATAATCGTTATGTTTGTGTAGTTGATACATATTGACTCGCCTGTATAACAATGGTGAAATATTTGGATCTGGCATTTTACAACTTATATGTTGCAGAATAAATTTAGAAACTTCTTCAACAGAAGATTTACCGATAATTGGCGCGTCTTTAATTCAAATTAATAAATGAAAATGTTGTATACCTCTACCTTGGTATTCTCGTCGCCAGAAGTAATGTGTTACTTCTCCGATCGGGTGATCTTTGGAACAAATAAAATCAAGCAGCGCTTTGAATTTATTATCAAGAAACCTCGACGTTGACACGGGATCTTTAGCAACGAGTACGCTAATGGGCGTCGAATCGTCAAGCCATTCATTTACTTTACGAAGATACGCACCTAAATCTTTCCACATCCATTCACCAGGACTAACTGTAAAGAACCATGTCGCAGGTCCGTATTCTTGCGTCATAGCAATTAAATCACTTCTTGGTCTACGCCAGTATTGTTCCGTATTTCCTAAATATCGAACTCAAGTCAGATTCTATATCACCTTTCTGCAATGCTTCTAAATATTCTTTAGCCGTATAACGTTCTCGTGAATCTGTTGTATACAATTTATGATAAATACCACGACTTAATTGACGAATATTCGCATCATTTAACAAGAAAAATAAGAATTGTGGATTTAATCTAAATTGTGAATGTTTGGATGTCAAACAACATTTAATAAATTCATGGCTGTGAAGTTTAACCTGTCTAGTTTCGCGTTGTCCATTAACACCAAAAGGAAATAAATCTGGAAAACACAATAGATCTAAAGATTTCTCGCGATTGTCCAAGGGCGAATCTTGAACTTTTAACATTTGATATAAAGCAGTAGCACTTTGACATGATTTTTTTTCATATAAAGGATAAATAGTGTATTGCTCGTAATAACTATCTTGACTTTCGTAAAAAATCTGGGTTAACATCGCTTCACGCTGATTATTTGAAGTAGCGTCTACGTTATTATTTTTTGTTTCTTCCATTGAAACTTTTGAGCTCAATTCTTGTTTGTCATTTGATAAAATAGCGTCTACATTATTTTTTGTTTCTTTTATTGGAACTTTTGGACTCAATTCTTGTTCGTTATCCGAAACAGATTCACTATCATTTTCCGTTTCTTGTGCTTCAAATTCATTATTATCCAGTTTCTTTAAACATAATCCATCGTGAGTTTCTGAGAGTGTTATATTATTGTAAAAAGAATTGTTACGTTTGAGCCATGTTAAAGCCTTGTGTACCTTTTTACGATCTACGTATTCTTCCCAAACAATTTTGGATTTTGTCGGAACACCTCTAACACGTACGAAGTACATTTCATGATTTTTATTAATTGGATCAGTATCGGAACATAATTTGTTCCATGTCTCTTGTAAAGGTAATGGTAAATGAAACGTTCTACCTTTTACTTTTTGTACCATATTTCTATGAGGCAGTTTTTTGTTAATAACAGTTCCCATTTTAACAACAGTTTGAAAAGCTTTAGCTCTTTGTATAAAAATTTTTTCAAACATGTTAAGAGATGATATTTCTTCGGGTGTATCACGTACAAATCGATTATTTAAAACGCAATACGCAGCCATTAATTCGTTATGGAATTTTCCTGCACAATAACAACATATGTATTGTGGGGTAATGTTATGTTTTTTTAAATGCGCCATTAAATCTCTCCAAATTGGAACATCTAATTGCGTTTTAAGCTTATTAATTTCAGAAACACTTCTCTTATAACAAAGTCTCTCACATGATGCACAAACATATTGAGGTGTGTCCATGCAGCGTTTGGTAAAAGCCTTAAATGCGTTGCTATAGCGAGAAATGATATCATCATCACTCAAAATAGTACAACTCTGCTGATGTTTGTACATATTTGCTTTTTCTTGTTCCAAAGTTATAATTTCATTTAATGTGTCTAAATCAGCGGAAGTTAAAGCCTTCTGCAGATTTAACATTTTCCGATAGAAACTTGTTATTTGATACATTAAACGTTTAATATGTCTTACCTTTGGAAAATGAGGTGATAATATTTGAACACAAAGAAACATCGCTTTGCAAAGTTTCGTATCAATGTAACAAGCATGTGTGTGACCCTTTTTATTTGAATTTTTTATCGTACATGTATGAATCTTTTTTAACAATTGTGGTATTTTCTTTAAAGTACATATACTTATCGTTTGAAGAAATTTTTCATAACAATCGATTAAAAACGGATCATTAATTGTACACAAGGTATTACATTCCCATGATTTTTTTGCTTGTGCCTGCTGCAAAGGTAATACATTCATAGTTTGACCTTTTACATTTATTACCAAAGGTTGTGACGAAGTAATGTTACGATATGTATCGATAAAATAATTTTCAGACGAAGCTGTATGTCGCGATATGCCACATAATGCACGTATTTTATCGTCAATTGTAGAGCATTCTTCGGCAAGAGTCAAACACGCTTCTGATTTATTTTTAACTGAAGCTAATATTTTATAGATATTGCGGACAAAACTGCCTCGAATATGCATACACCAACGTACGATTCTTTCGGCTTCTAATCGTCTTTCAATATGATTTCTAATATCAAGTTTTTTTTCAATATCTTCAATTGCCACAGGGCGAAATTTTATTATATAATTCCGTGGCCAAAACTTTGCATATTTTTTAGCAATATTTTGGGCAATATTGCGATTTTTGTTTGCAAGTACGCATTTAGATCTCTTTCTCTCATAATATCGCTTATTATAAAACCATTTACGATCAGAATATTTTTTTTGTCTATCTCGTTCTTGCTGAGAATGTAGAAGATAATATTTTCTTTTTCTATCTCGTTGTTGCTGAGAATGTATAAGATAATATTTTCTTTGTCTATCTCGTTCTTGCTGAGAATGTATAAGATAATATTTTCTTTGTCTATCTCGTCCTTGACTTCGTTTTTTAGCACAATCATTTTCTGAATCTTGTTCCTCTCGACAACGTTTCTTAGCGCGATTAAATTTAGTATTAACACAATTGTTTTCTGAATTCTGATATCGACGTCGTTTTTTAGCACGATCATTTTCTGACGAGTCCTGTTCCTCTCGACAACGTTTCTCAGCGCAATTATTTCCAGTATTACTAATGTTTTCACAGGAATCTTTCTGAGATAAATGTCTATTTATACGTAGAGCAGTCGCTTTAGCTTCTCTATCTCTTATTACTGCTAATGGAAGCACTGTCTGAGCATCACTTTGTGGAAAATCTTGAGGAAAATGTTCAATTGTATTCGATTCGAAAATATTCAACAAATGTGAATGCATTACTCTATGATCATATCTAACTTCGTCAGGTTTAATATTAAACAATAATGAAATCGCAAAAGCTATAGCAAAAACTCCGCAATCATTAAAGTTTGGTTGATATTGTACAGTAGGAAATTCGACAGGATGATTCTCAAAGTCGTATGTTGGAAATAATTTTCTCAAGAATATCTCGTGATGTTCGTGCAATTTTTGTTTATTTTGTGAATCATAGATATATATTTTTCTTGTATCGTAATAACTACATACCCAATGTGCACCTCTATCTATAAGATTTGGATCTGCACAATTGAATGGAGCTGACGCACTGTGCAATATTTGTATATGTTTTTTATCTTTTGGTATACATTGAATATATTGAGGCATTTGGATTCGCCATGTTCCGACAGGTTCATAATCTGAACAACTTCGCAAAAGTGTATGGAAATGATCCATATGAGTGTCCATAATCCATTCGCCTTGAATAATTATATCTTTTTCTTCAGGCTTTAAAATTATTTTCTTTTCTTTTTGTTTGGATCGCTTTATAATAGCGCGATTGTTTAAATCCTGCTGCTCTGCACGAGATTCTGTAGCATAATTACTTTCAAAATTACTAATGTTTTTACAGGAATCTTTCTGAGATAAATGTCTATTTATACGTAGAGCAGTCGCTTTAGCTTTTCTATCTTTTATTACTGCTAATGGAAGCACTGTCTGAGCATCACCTTGTGGATCTTGAGGAAAATGTTCAATTGTATTTGATTCGAAAATCTTCAACAAATGTGAACTCATTACTCTATGATCATATCTAACTTCATCAGGTTTAATATTAAACAATAATGAAATCGCAAAAACTATAGCAAAAACTCCGCAATCATTACAGTTTGGTTGATATTGTACAGTAGGAAACTCGACAGAATTATTCTCAAAGTCGTATGTTGGAAATAATTTTCGCAAGAATATCTCGTGATGTTCGTGCAATTTTTGTTTATTTTGTGAATCATAGATATATATTTTTGTTGTATCATAATAACTACATACCCAATGTCCGTTTCTATTTCTAAGCTTTGGATTTGTACAATTTAATGGAGCTGACGAACTGTGCAATATTTGTATATGTTTTCTATCTTTTGGTATAGGTTGAATAAATTGAGGCAATTGGATTCGCCATGTTCCAACAGGTTCATAATCTGAACAACTTCGCAAAAGTGTATGGAAATGATCCATATAATCGTCATTAATCCATCGGCCTCGAATAATTATATTTTTTTTCTTTAGGCTTTAAAATTACTTTCTTTTCTAAACTTTGTTTGGATCGCTGTCGTTTTATAATAGCCCGATTATTTAAATCCTGTTGCTCTGCACAAGATTCTGTAGCATAATTACTTTTAAAATGTGTCTTTGCACTTTTAGTAATTGCTTCAGTTTCTGTCGCTTTTATTATCGCTAATGGAAATACTCTTTGAGCAATAGAACATTGTGAATCTTGAGCACGATTATTTGGTAAATTCTGCTTGCATTGTTGCTGCTTTGTAACGCAATTTTCTAAATCCTGTTTTTCTGCCCGACATTCTTTAGCGCAATTACTTTTAAAATGTCTTTTCATACGTTGAGCAGTCGCTTTAGCCTCTCTATCTCTTATCACTGCTAATGGAAGTACCTTTTGAGGATTAGCACTTTGCAAATCCTGAGGAAAATGTTCAATAACATTATTTTCCAAAAATTGTATTAAATGTGAACGCATAAACTTATGTTCATACTTTACTTTATCAGGTTTAATATTGAATAACAATGAAGTAGCAAAAGCTATAGCAAACACCACAATCGCTACTGTTCGGTTGACGTTGCACAGTAGGAAATTTGACGGGATGTTTTTTAAAGTCATGTGCTGGAAATAATTTTTCCAAGAATCGCTCATGATCTTTACATGTTTTATTATGTGAGGAATTATATACAAATATATTTTTTGTATCATAATAACAACACACCCAATGTGACGAACTACACAATATTTGAATGTGTTTTTTATCTTGTGATACAGGTTGAATCATATCAGGCAATTGTATTCCGACAGGTCTATAATCTGAACAATTTTGTAAAAGTCTATTGAAATGATCCAAATGTACGTCCGTAAGCCATTCGCCTTGGGTAATTATATCTTTGTCCGTAGGCATTAAAATAATATTTTGAGTTTTTAGAGACATTGTATAAAATAAGCGCACAACAGATTTCTTAAAGCGCTAAGCAATTTATTTGTTTAGGCGCAAAACAGCCGATTTTTACAGAACAACCGATGTTTGTAGACGCAGAGCAGCCGATTTTTAAAGGCGCAGAGCAGCCGACTTTTAAAGGCGCAAAGCAGCCAATTTTTAAAGGCGCAGAGCAGCCGATTTTTATGGGCGCAAAGCAGCCGATTTTTAAAGGCGCAGAGCAGCCGATGTCAGTAGGCGCAGAGCAGCCGATTTTTATCAGCGCAAAACAGCCGACTTTTAAAGGCGCAAAGCAGCCGAAGTTTAAAGGCGCAAAGCAGCCGATTTTTAAAGGCGCTGAGCAGCCGATTTTTAAAAGGCGCAAAGCAGCCGATTTTTAAAGGCGCAAAGCAGCCGATTTTTAAAGGCGCTGAGCAGCCGATTTTTAAAAGGCGCAAAGCAGCCGATTTTTAAAGGCGCAAAGCAGCCAATTTTTAAAGGCGCAGAGCAGCCAATGTCAGTAGGCGCAGAGCAGCCAATTTTTATCAGCGCAAAGCAGCCGACTTTTAAAGGCGCAAAGCAGCCGATGTTTGTAGGCGCAGAGCAGCCGATTTTTATCAGCGCAAAGCAGCCGACTTTTAAAGGCGCAAAGCAGCTAAAAAAATTAAAAGGGGGAAAAAAGAGAGATAGATAGATAGTATCTTTATTTGTAACGCGCTCCAGGATAAGATCCTCTCAAGCGCAAGAAATAAAAAATACAGATAACAAAAATACAGATAAAAATACAGATAACAAACATACAAATAACAATAATAATAAAAAAAGTTAACGCCGCTATATATTATGCAGTATACATTGTCAGTGCCTGTGTACGCGCGTGTGTGTGTGTATACGTATGGACTCATTTCGCTCTTAACAGATAGTCGTATAGCGCTCTCTTGAAAGCACCTAGCGTCTCAGAATTACGTATATTACACGGAAGACTATTCCAAAGTTTGGCCGAGTGATATCTAAATGACCTTTTATAGAATTCAGTTCGACATAAAGGTAAAGTTAAGGTGTCGCTTTGTGCCCTAGTATCTCGCTGAGTCCTGTCACATCTGAATTGAAATCTGCTGTATAGAACGCTAGGGACCCGAGAGCGCAGAAGAGTAAACGTCAGATTGCCAATAAAATAATCTCGTCGTGAACTCAACTTTAGCCACCCAAGCTTGTCAAAATACGGGGTGATATGCTCATCCCACCTCGCCTGGTATATAAAGCGGACGCAGGCGTTGAGAGCCCGTTGAAGCCTCAAGTTTTGCTCACCCGAAATATCCGTGAGAGCAGAGCAGCAATAATCAAAGAAAGGCACTATTAAAGCAGAGACTAACCGCACTCGCAGTGGAAACGGCAGTAGGTTCTTGCACAGTTTAATTTGGTGTAATGAGGCATTAACTCTTGAGATCGTCTTGGACACTTGTTTCTCCCATGAGAGTGTGCTGACAATAGTAAGACCAAGGCAGACCACAGAATCACTGTACGGTATCACAGTGTCGCTGACCAGGATGTTAGGCAGTTCACCACTGCAGACCGTGTTAACATACCTCGCTGTTCCCATAATCATCGCTGTGGTCTTTTTAGGATTCAGAGCCAATTTGTTCTTAGTGGCCCATTCTACAATCCTCGAAATGTCCTGATTAATCTGCTGAATAGCTGTCCTCAAGTGCCTAGGTTCAACATGCAGGTATATAAGAAGATCATCCGCATAAAAATTATAAGAACAAAAACTCAAGACCGATTTAAAATCCAGTAAGTAAAGGATGAACAAGAGAGGCCCCAATACCAATCCCTGAGGAACACCGGCAAATATTGTTTTTGCCGATGATTTGTCACGCGAGACCGGATCGCGGACCGCCTGCTTCCTGCCGTCTAAGTATGCACAAATCCAACGAAGAGCAGAGCAGGAGAAGCCCACATTCCTCAGTTTGTCAATCAAAATCCTATGACAAACATTGTCAAAAGCCTTGGTAAAATCGAAAAATACAGCTATGGTAACCAATCTTGAATCCGCTGCCTGTCTCACATCATCCAGGAATCTTATTAAAGCTGTTTGCGTTGAGTGACCTTTTCTATAAGCCGATTGGTACTGGTCGAGGATGTCGGATGATACAAGATACTCCTTGATTTGGTCAGCCACTATTCTCTCCATCATTTTAGAGATGGCACACAGGATTGAAATCGGTCTATAATCCCGCAGTTCTGCAGGACATTTTACCTTCGGGATAGGGCTAACCAACGCCATCTTCCACAAGTCAGGATATACTCCCTCTTCCAGACAAAAGTTGAAAATGTGCACCATCACTGAGAGAATGCATGGTAACCCAATCTTGATAAGTTTCGGCGATAGCCCATCATCACCAACTGCCTCCGATTTATTATCCTTCAGAGCCTTAAGCACATGTGTGGGCTCGATATGCTTCCAGTAAAATTTTTTATCGCTGTACTCTCCCTCACCTAGATAGTAGCCGTTCCCAACATCTTCAACTCTGTTTATGGACGGTGAAGAGCCTGAGAAATATTCATTTAACTCTTCAATAGAAAAGAGCAGTTGTTTGTCAGTAGTTCTAGCTTTGACCAGGCCAAGATATTTAAGCCTTTTCCATATCGAACTCATATCCGTAAGATCATCAAAAGCAGTCAGGTAATACCTGCTCTTAGCATCACGTATCAGTCCCTGCGTTTGATTTCTCAGAACTCTAAACTCATCATAGTTCGCATCCGTTCTATTCCTTCTCCACCTTCTTCTCGCTCTGTCCCTCTCCCTCATCCGATTCCTAATGTCACTTGTAAGCCAGGGTGCCGGTAGGTGCTTCGGACTAATCCTCCGTATAGGAGCATGCCTGTTGAAACATTCAAGCAGATACCCATTCAGAATCCCGACCTTTTCGTTGACATCATTCACATCAAATAAGGCACTCCAATCACAGGTACCAAGCTCCTCGAGAAAACGCTCAGAATCAAAAGAACGGAAGTCCCTAACTTCAACGCTCCGCTCCTGGAAACGACTAACTCTTAGACCATACTCAATATACACCATGTCATGAGCCGAAAGGAAGTTAACATCCTGTTGACCGTAAGAGATTAGTTTATCCGCATCATCTATAATACATAAGTCCAGCCACGTAGAAGACACGCGCGTGTGGTAAGTGGGCTCAAATGGCACCAAGGAAAAATGCATAGTGTCAACAAAGTACCTGATAGAATCAGAATCGTAAGACCGAGAATTTAGGTCCGCATTAAAGTCTCCAAGAACGATCGCGTGATTATAAAGAGCAGATAAATCAGAAACAATGTTGAAAACCTCAGATAGATAGCCGCAGTGTGGAGGCCGATACACGACCACCAGAAGGAACTTGGAACTCCAGTCCGTCGATATCTCAGCCACCAAGTATTCCGGTCTACGACAGTATACATCCTCCGAGTGCCTCAGCGTCCTAGCTCTCAATTGGTCACACAGATAGAAGGCAACGCCGCCTCCCGCCTTGCCTATACGATCCTGCCTCACAATGTGGTATCCGCGTAGAGATACCATATGGTCCGGAATGGATGGTCTTAACCAGGTCTCAGACATACAGATGATATGGTAACCCGAACCTTCAAAAAAAGATCTAAATTCATCAAGGTGAGCTAATAGCGACTGACAATTTACGTGGCAAATACGTAAACAATCCGTTGAGTCAGCCATAATTAATGCAATTTATTCTGTCCGCTAACCGCCTGCGTAGAATAGGACAGCATTTGCTGTCCAAAGCCGAGTGTGATGGATCCTCATGAGTCATCCACTTCTTGCAGTTACCACATACCGGCGCTGCATTCCTCTTCGTGCAATCCTTCGTTTCATGCGCTCCAGCGCAGTGACCACAGAGTGATTCAAATCTACAGCCTTTCGCAAAGTGCCCAAAAGCAAGACATTTAAAGCATTGCAGCACTCTCACATGATCCGACACTTTACATGCATGGTAGCTCACGAAGACATGCTTCTCCTTGAGCAGCAATGTACGGATATTCGGCGATACCTCGACCACACAACTCGTGGTGGCACGATTCTCTTTTGCCGGATAAATATAGACTATCTTGACCTGCGATGTGTCTGCTTGTGGCATGTCCTCCAAGTTTAATGCAACAATCTCCGATTTTAGATCATCCCTCGATAAGCAACAAGGAACACCCTGCACCAGTAGCCTTGGGTTGATCTTGCTCTCTTGCTCCAGTTTTAGTCCGGCTTTTTCTAAGACCCTTGAATTTTTCATCTTCTCTAGGTCCACTGTGTGCGCCTCAATCCTGACACTATTGTTTCTCACTGTGGATATTCTTTTTACCCTAAGATTGAAATCCGACGGTTTCAGAATTTTCTGGACAGCGTTTTTTGTATCGCGCGCAGATGTAAGCCTAACATTCTTCTCTTCTGGCGTTATAATTAAATTTGTGGTGTTCGCAACCTCCAACGTAGGACCGCGAGCCACGCGTACTTTGGACTGCCCCATGCTTAGCGCGGAAGCATAACTAGGCGCCGCACAGGCCTCCTGAGACAGAGACTCACGAGATAAAACGCCGCTCTTACATACAGAAGTACGTGCCAACAGAGAGTCGCAGGCCTCAGTAACGGCACCGCAGATAAGACTTTTCATTTCGTCCGTCGCCGCGGGAACCGACATTCTACTCTCAAGCAAAATTAAATACGCGGTTGAAATTTCGAGGAAAGCCTCTTTACACGCCCTAAACGCAGATTCAATCTGTGTCCTCTTATCCAATGACTCTTTGCTGGCTAACAATATTTTACTGACATTATCGTTATGCCTATTGATCGACTGTCGCAACGCACTAATCTTAGACGCATTTAAAGCGCACGATCTGTCAAGCACCGGCAGCCTAGACGCAGACACACGCCTTCCTAGTCCCTCTTTGTTTACGCTTTCGCCCGATGACACAACGCCTTCCTTTCCACCAGACGCACCTGCGCCCCTCTCCGACACACCGCCTTCCTTCCCACCAGACGCACCAGCGCCCCTCTCCGACATCTCCGTGTTGCCGAAGCCACGATGAGTTCTAGCAACTTCCACAGCTCAAACCGATAAGAAAATTGCAAGTACCTCGATGCAGCAAAAACTCCAAGGCCCATCCAAAAGAAAAAAAGCAAGCAGAGATAGCTTTGAAAGGCCAGGCACAAGAAAAAGAGGCCCCGCGGGGCGGCAAACAGCAGAAACAAGTCACAAAATACAGAGCGAGCTAATACACGTCAATAAGTACTCACGTGGCGCGAGAGAGAGAGAGAGAGAGAGAGAGAGAGAAGGAGAGAGAGAGACTTACCTCTGTAGAAAATAAAAAGGCAATCTAAAACAAATAGAAATAGTATAACCTTAATAAACTCCTTACATCATTTTAAATAAAAATTTGATCGATTTTAATACTAGTATAATAATAATAACCTTGAGATAAAAGTTGTACATCTCAATAAGATGTTTTCAAAACACTATAATAAAGCTCTCTTTCGTTAAAAATTTCTTAATTTTGTCATAATATTTTTAATTCCTGATATTTTAAATTTTGTCATAATATTTTTATATAAAATACAAAATATCTCGTAAAGTATTCGTTTTTCAATAACTTTACTTTGATATTTTTACCCACACAGCAAAATTAATCCCGGGATCGTCCTGAAATTGTCCAATTTCTATCCCGGCAGGATAAAACATCTTATGGCTGTCCATAGGAGATATAAGTAAGACCTTGTCCTTGAGTAGGAACTCAAGATCAATATAGGACGGTTTGAGGATATCCCGTCGTAACAGTGCATAGACGAGAAAAGGCCCACTATCTATAGGACATCCATACGAGATATAGG
Organism: Temnothorax ravouxi; assembly: GCA_030770255.1. Lineage (NCBI taxonomy): Eukaryota > Metazoa > Arthropoda > Insecta > Hymenoptera > Formicidae > Temnothorax > Temnothorax ravouxi. Next base: position 17,593 of record JASTWP010001221.1, read on the forward strand.
TAAGACATTACCTCATTCAAGATCAATATGGGATGGTTTAAGGATATCCCGTCGTAACAGTGCATAGACGAGAAAAGGCCCACTATCTATAGGACATCCATAGGAGATCTAAGTAAGACATTGTCCTACTCAAGGTTAATATGGGATGGTTTAAGGATATCCCGTCGTAACAATGCATAGACGAGAAAAAGCCCACTATCTATAGGACATCCATAGGAGATATAAGTAAGACATTGTCCTACTCAACGTCAATATGGGATGGTTTGAGGATATCCTGTCATAACAATGCATAGACGAGCAAAGGCCCACTATCTATAGGACATCTATAGGAGACCTAAGTAAGACATTGTCCTACTCAAGGTTAATATGGGATGGTTTAAGGATATCCCGTCGTAACAGTGCATAGACGAGAAAAGGCCCACTATCTATAGGACATCCATACGAGATATAAGTAAGACATTATTCCACTGAAGATCAATATGGGATGGTTTGAGGATATCCCGTCATAACAATGCATAGACGAGCAAAGGCCCACTATCTATAGGACATCTATAGGAGACCTAAGTAAGACATTGTCCTACTCAAAGTTAATATGGGATGGTTTAAGGATATCCCGTCGTAACAGTGCATAAACGAGAAAAAGCCCACTATCTATAGGACATCCATAGGAGATATAAGTAAGACATTGTCCTACTCAACGTCAATATAGGATAATTTGAGGATATCCCGTCATAACAGTGCATAGACGAGCAAAGGGCACTATCTATAGGACATCTATAGGAGACCTAAGTAAGACATTGTCCTACTCAAGGTTAATATGGGATGGTTTAAGGATATCCCGTTGTAACAGTGCATAGACGAGGAAAGGCCCACTATCTATAGGACATCCATAGGAGATATAAGTAAGACATTGTCCTACTCAACGTCAATATGGGATAATTTGAGGATATCCCGTCATAACATTGCATAGACGAGCAAAGGGCACTATCTATAGGACATATATAGGAGATCTAAGTAAGACATTGTCCTACTCAAGGTTAATATGGGATGGTTTAAGGATATCCCGTCGTAACAGTGCATAGACGAGAAAAGGCCCACTATCTATAGGACATCCATACGAGATATAAGTAAGACATTATTCCACTGAAGATCAATATGGGATGGTTTGAGGATATTCCGTCATAACAATGCATAGACGAGCAAAGACCCACTATCTATAGGACATCCATACGAGATATAAGTAAGACATTATTCCACTGAAGATCAATATGGGATGGTTTGAGGATATCCCGTCATAACAATGCATAGACGAGCAAAGGCCCACTATCTATAGGACATCTATAGGAGACCTAAGTAAGACATTGTCCTACTCAAAGTTAATATGGGATGGTTTAAGGATATCCCGTCGTAACAGTGCATAAACGAGAAAAAGCCCACTATCTATAGGACATCCATAGGAGATATAAGTAAGACATTGTCCTACTCAACGTCAATATAGGATAATTTGAGGATATCCCGTCATAACAGTGCATAGACGAGCAAAGGGCACTATCTATAGGACATTTATAGGAGACCTAAGTAAGACATTGTCCTACTCAAGGTTAATATGGGATGGTTTAAGGATATCCCGTTGTAACAGTGCATAGACGAGGAAAGGCCCACTATCTATAGCACATCCATAGGAGATATAAGTAAGACATTGTCCTACTCAACGTCAATATGGGATAATTTGAGGATATCCCGTCATAACAGTGCATAGACGAGCAAAGGGCACTATCTATAGGACATATATAGGAGATCTAAGTAAGACATTGTCCTACTCAAGGTTAATATGGGATGGTTTAAGGATATCCCGTCGTAACAGTGCATAGACGAGAAAAGGCCCACTATCTATAGGACATCCATACGAGATATAAGTAAGACATTATTCCACTGAAGATCAATATGGGATGGTTTGAGGATATTCCGTCATAACAATGCATAGACGAGCAAAGACCCACTATCTATAGGACATCCATACGAGATATAAGTAAGACATTATCCCACTGAAGATCAATATGGGATGGTTTGAGGATATCCCGTCATAACAGTGCATAAACAAGCAAAGGCCCACTATCTATAGAACATCTATAGGAGATATAAAGGTCTATCTAGACAAACTTGCATAGGTGCATAACCATATGCATAAAAAAACGGATTGGTCTATTTTCCTTATGCACATGCATATAGACCAATCAATTCTCTTATGCTTATGTTTATGGGCTTATGCAATTTTATTTTATGCTTCTTTAGCTAATAAAAGTTAAATGGTTTGAAGAGTACTTTATAATAATTATTTCAGAAAATTTAATAAAAAATTTTATTCCCCTACCACTTAATTTTTTTTATTTTCTAAAATAACTCTTATGAAGTCTTCAAACCATTTAATTTTTATTTAAAACATTTTTTCCTATCTGTTATACTTTCGACGATATTCGTCCCGAAAGAGAAAAACCTTTTTTTTTCAAAGGGGTGTTTCACCCCTTAAACCTGAATTATTGCCCATATAAAAAAATATGTGTCTCTTAGTTTTTTGTATTTAACAACATATATCAGAAAGAATCAAATCGGTTCCGGACAGTTGTGACATGTCTCTTGTTAGGATTAATATATAATGGTTTGAAGATATCCCGTCGTAACAATGCATAAACGAGCAAAGGGCTACTATCTATACGACATCTTTAGAAGATATTAAGTAAGACATTGTCCTACTTAAAATTAATATAGGATGGTTTAAGGATATTTCATTATCGTCGTTAACAGTGCATAGACGAGCAAAGAGTATCATCTATGAGACGTCCATAGTAGATGTAAGTAAGACATCGTCCTACTCAAGATTAATATAGGATGGTTTGAGGATATCACGTCATAACAATGTATAGACGACCGAATTAAGCACAGTCTCTATAGAGCATCTCAAGAAGGGAAAATAAAATATATAATTCAAGAAAATTTCATACGCTATTTCAGTACTTCAGTACTGAACTAGCTATAAGGGCTACCGCACACGCTCTTTTGTAAAATATTACGTTATGTTAAGTACTAATTTTAAACTTAGATACGCACATAATCTCAAACTTCAATCAACGCACAAAGGAAATCTTACGTAGGCTATGCAGCTTATGTTACGATTTTCCTTGTGCGTTGATTGAAAATGTTGTATGTAGTCCTAAAAGACATTCTACAATAGCTATCGTAAGAATCGAAAGTCATAAGAATAAGGCCTAAACAGAATGGCTGACTTACCATTTCAAGACATGTTTTACGGTTTAAGTCTTTGGCCGGTATTCATAGTCGGTTCTTATATTTAAGATCGTCTTAAGTACAATCTTAAGATGTCATTAACCAATCACAAAGCCGTATTAGCATCTTAAGACATTACTTAAGCCGGTCTTAAAATAAGAACCGACTATGAATACCGGCCTTGTCTTAAAATGAGGCTAGCATCTCATGGCATGTATTTCCCACGTAACGCGTAACTGCGTAACCAATCATGTTATATGTCATTTTTTTACGAGTAACGCTTCTGATTGTTTAAACGGTTACGTAATACGCGAGAAATACATCCCATGGTATGCTAGCCTGACGCACAATACTGCGTCGTCTGCAATGAGTATAACGTCGTAGTCGTAAGATCGTAAGCAAATCGATCGATCGATAGTCAAGTTTTTTTATGTATTCTTGACTGTCGTTGGTCGATTTGCTTACGATCTTACGACCACGACCTTATACTACTCATTGTAGACGACGCATAAGGGCCAGTCTACAATGGGTGTTGTAAGTCGTAAATCGTAAGAATTGACCAATCACAATCCATTATTCTCCTTACGGCCGAAGAATAGTGAACTGTGATTGGCCAATTCTTATGACTTACGACTTACAACATCCATTGTAGACCGGTCCTAACATGCATCAAAAAATAGAAAAAAGAAAGAATAATGGTTTGTATCATCTTCCTGTCTTTTTCTAACGTTATTATTTAGCAAAGATAATGATGATATAAAGCAACCCATACAGCATAATCTCTAAAACATATCTAACAGAGCCGTAGTAGCATCTTAAGACATTACTTAAGACAGTCTTGAAATAAGATCTGACTATAATTAACGGCCTGAGAGCGGTATTCATAGGCTGGTATTCATAGTCTGTTCTTATTTTAAGACCGTCTTAACCCTTAAACTACACACTACCTGTTTGAGACATAAAGTACACACTGGGTCATTTTGACCCAGCGCTACTTTGCGTAATTACCACAAACAGGGGATTGTTTCTTTTTGGCTGAAATTAAAAGAATGCATTCTTGCAACACTCAAAATGAGTGTGAGATTGTTTGTGAAGGGTTATTAATAAAGCTTTATGGTTCAGAAATTCAAAATATGGTATATAAACCAAAAAATTGCTATTTTTTACGAAATATTCAATAACTTTCTAAATTTTCAATATTTTTACGTCAAATTTAACTGCATACTCTCTGGATTATATACTTTAAGGTAAAAATACGCGCGAAAGCCAGTAACATCTCAAAAAAGGTATTTATTTGGAAAACCGAAAGCAATATAAATCGGTAGCACATTCGCTTCAAGATTCGTTAATGAACGATTCGTTTTCGATGGGGCATGGAAAGCCCGGCCCAGGGCATGGAAACAATTCGAACTATAGTAAATAGACAAAACAATGTTAAAAAATATTAATTTTTTATTTAACGATTTTTTTACGACATCTATGTATAATTCAGTGTTATTATTGATCAGCTGGTTACCCGGGCTTCGCCCGGGAGTCGTTTTTCTTGAAACGACTTTATTTGTGTTTCAAAAGAACCCTTTTTACCGATCATCGCCAAACAATATCCCCGAACAACAGTACAAACTTCTCCCCCCCCCTCCGAAAAATTGAAGAAATTTGAAAAATCGGTTTCCAGGAGATCGGTAACAAAAATCTATACAGCCTATAACACTCCCCGGGAAATTCTACCCCTATTTTATATGGTTTGAATACAAATTCGATCCAATAGTTTTTAAGATTACCCCGAACAACAGTCCCCCCCCTCCCCCGAAAAATTGAAAAAATTTGAAAAATCGGTTTCCAAGAGATCGGTAGCGAAAAACTATACACCCTATAACACTCCCCGGGAAATTCTACCCCTATTTTATATGGTTTGAATACAAATTCGGTCCAATAATTTTTAAGATTACCCCGAACAACAGTACAAACTTTTCCCCTTTATATAATAGTAGAGATAACTAATTAAAAAAATTTCAGAGCATATTTAAACGTTTACTTACACTTTAATTGTTCGAAAGAAGCTCAAAAAGACTAAAAAAAAATCACAAAAAATCACCCCCAAAATGGGTAAACTACACACTGGGTCAAAATGACTCGTGATTTTTGGAACGTTGACGCGGATGGAAGCCAGACACAGCCGGACACCTGCTGACTAAAGGCTGATTTATAGAGGCCGTAACCGTTGATTTAAGCTGTAATCTTTAAGAAATTGACCAATCACAGTCGAATGTGAGAAGAATAATCGACTGTGATTGGTCAATTCCTTAAAGATTACGGCTTAAATTAACAGTTACGGCCTCTATAAATCAGCCTTAAGGGTTTGTTTATAATAGCCGTAACCGTTGATTTAAGCCGTAATCTTTAAGAAATTGATCAATCACAGTCGAATGTGAGAAGAATAATCGACTGTGAATGGTCAATTTCTTAAAGATTACAGCTTAAATCAACGGTTACGGCTATTATAAACCAACCGTTACAGCGACTGTACTGTCATTTAGAGAGAGGTTAAAACTACCAAGAGGTGACGCGACAGATCCCGATTTCAGCGTTTCAATGGTAGATAATGCAACACAATTTTTTTACTGGGTCAATTTACTGGGTGTAGTTTAAGGGTTAGTGCTGGGTCTACAATGCAAGTCGCACAGTTGTGAGTCGCAAGAATTGACCAATCACAGTCGAATTTGAGGAGAATAATCGACTGTGATTGGTCAATTCTTGCGACTCACGACTCTGCGACTTACATTGTAGACCCAGCATAAGTAATGTCTTAAGATGCTAATACGGCTCTGTGATTGGTTTAGAACCATGTAAGACTTTACTTAAGATAATCTTAAATATAAGCACTGACTATGAATACGGGCCTAAAATCGGGTCATAAGACGTCTTAAAGACATCTTTTAGGCGTCTTTTAGGCATATTTCTAAAAAATGCCTAAAAGACGTTTTAAAGACGTCTTTAAAACGTCTTATTACCCGATTTTAGACATTGTGCTGTATGGCAAGCTTTCTCTAGTTTAATTTTTAACATCTCTTGAGACAAACGCGCAGTCTATTATACGTTTATAGTTGCGATTATTTAGGCTTCAATCTTTTGGCGCCCAAGCATTGAAAGCGTCAGGCTGGTTTCCCATGTGGCGTAAGCGTAACTTGCGCCGACCAATCACATTATCTTATTTGTCCGTTGATATTCAAATGAGATAATATGATTGGTTAGCGTAGGTTACCTTTACGCAAGTTACGCCTTATGTGAAAGTACCTTTATTTTATCTTTATTCTACTAGCAATGAACAACAAAGATAAAATTATGCCTTTAGCACGTGAGTGTCCAAAGCGAACGCAACTCTAGCTTGTACATACATATTCTGTGGTGGAATATGCTGTAGATGGCATTGGCTCAACTGCCGAGAGCACATGGACTCAGGCGCTTGTTGTAGGCTGCGTTCGGAAACGTCACCCAGGTACACACGGGTATACTCCCTTCTCCTTCTAACTCGCTGAGGTAGAACGAGAAGGGAGTACACTCGTGTGCACTCCGGTGACGTTTCCGAACGCAGCCGTAGTGTGGGTGCGGTAGTGCGCGGTAAATTCTGATGTTCGTTCGTTTGTTTTTATATGTCGGCTGTGACCTATAGACGTGTCTAGACGTTTCATCTGCACAGAAGATCGGTTCAGCCATATTATCAAGGAAGATAATTTAGTTATTACATGGTATTGAGGTAAGTCATTGTGATAACATAAATATGCATTTTTATCGTGGGTTTTCTTATTGGGCACGGTTACACCGGGGCATTTAGGCCGCGGCCCATACCTCAAATTCGATCTAAATTATTTAGGCTGCCTGTTTACAGCAGCTATAAACAGGCGGCCTAAATAATTGAGGTTGAATTTGAGGTATAGGCCGCGGCCTAAATTCAGAGTGTAAACATAGCCATTAAACTAGCCGAACAATTATCGATAATGGTCTGAAGTTTCTGTTAAACGCATACATTTAACTACAGTACATGTTACATATATTATAAAAAAATGCGCGTATATGCATTTTACGGAATGCAGCCTTTATCTTTCTCATATGGAAATATCTTTGTATTAGATGCACACAAAATCTCTTCTAAAAGCGTGAAAGTGTTGTATGGCATGTCCGTTTTTTATCTGATAGCAGGAGGTCGATTCTGTATCTTGGAACGAGGTGAAAATTACAACAGTGAGGAAATTCACTAGAGAATCTACAATTTTATTTGTCGAAATCTAGTAAATCTGTTCACTTTTGTAATTTTTACCTTGTTTCAAAATACAGAATCGACCTCCAGAGCCACACTGATTTTGTATTGGTCGTACAAAAATTAATTTTGTGATTAAATGCTTTGAAAACATTAATTTTTTTTACAATGTCAAATTTCAATTTAGTATAGTTCTGTTACATGAGAAGAAATGAACAAATCACGCGGCATAAATCATTTTCACAATTTTAGATTGCGATTTTATACGAATGTATAAAAGATATGTCGTAACAAGATTTTTAATTATTCTCTAAACGCTATGAATGTTAAACATTTAGTTATCTTATTATTCTTTTACAGGAAATCTTGTCACGTGCCACATATAATTTGCGGAAATTGTGAAAAATATATTCACATCAGGATTGATCTGAATTGTTTTGCAATACATTTAATATAAGTACGTGGAAGATTTCTGCCGGCGTAACGCATAGCCACTGAATCAAGGTATGTATAATTTGTATAAAAATTTAATTTTAATTGTTTTAAGAATTGTGCCTTATTCTATACTAGCGAGACATTTTTATTCATGATTTTCCTAACAAAGTCAATTTTTCAAGAAATTGACGATGTTGGAATAATCACGAATAAAAATGTATCACCCCAGATAGCACAGAGAATCGAAAAAGATTCTTCTTCAATTCTTTTGTATGTCACCAATTCTGAATTCTTGTTTAGATGCAAAAAGAATTCTTCTTAGAAAAAGAATTCTTTTTGCATCTAAAAAAGAATTCAGAATTAGTGATATAAAAAAGAATTCTTTTTTGATTCTCTGCTATCTGGGACCAGTATAGAATATGGAATAATTCTGTTATGAGATTCGTACGAATCTCTCTTGTTATGAGTTTCGTACAAAATCTCAATCTAAAACTGTGAAAATAATTTATGCCGCGTGATTTGTACATTTCTTGTAACATAACAGAACTGAATTAAAATTTGACATTGCAAAAAAACAATGAATTTTTACAAAGGTTTTAATTACAAAAGCACGCATAAAAAATAATTAAGGTATTTTAATTTTATGTAAACAGTCTTTGTAAACAGTACGTATATACATGGAGATATTCGGAAAATGACGACATCTTATTGTCCCAAGAACTTCTTCGGGATGTTTTCTGGCTGATTTTTGGATATGTGCAATGACCAATATATATACATGTTTAAAAAATTGAATTGTTATAACCGAAAAAAAAGAGATAACTTACTTGATGTGGAATGTTTCATATATTAACAGGATTATTTTTGCTTTTATAAAAATAGATTAAAATCCTTGTAATTTCTATGAAATCTGTTTCTCATACAGTGTACACATCCAAAAGGCGTTCAGAAGACATCTCGAAGATACATGTGAGCTACAGGATATCTTCGGGATGTCTTCTGAACGCCTTTTGGATGTGTACACTGTATGAGAAACATTTCATTAAAATTGCTAGACTTTTAACCTATTTTTATAACAGCAAAAATAATTCTGTTAATATATGAAACATTCAACATTAAGTGAATTATCTCATTTTTTTCGGATTGTAACAATTACATTATTTGAACATGTCGCATATATATTGGCCATTGCACATATCCAAAAAGCCAGAAAACATCCCGAAGATGTTTTTGTGACAATAAGATATCGTCGGCATTTTCCAAATATCTCCATGTATATACGTGCTGTCTACAAAGACTGTGTTTACATAAAATTAAAATATTTTAATTATTTTTTATGCGTGCTTTTTAAATAAAAATGTTTTTAATATCATTTATAAACTCTCTTTATGCCACATTCGAGTCAAATCTTAAATATTTTTAAATCATCTATAATTTTTTCTTCATATACGTACATCAAATTTATAAAAAAAATTGACGCAATAAAGATTTCATTCCTTTTCACTTACTCTTTGTACATGTATTGTATACACATGTACACACATTCATTTGGACACTTTTTCTAAGTATAATAACTGTAAATATTTTGAGCACTTTGGCATAAAAATCTCAAATTATTTTTTATAGAAACAATGCTTTATGAGAAAAAAATTATAAAAACATAAAAAGTAGATACTAATAAATAGTAAAAAGTATTAAAAAATTAAATGTTAAAAATGAAATGTTAAAAAATGTATTATATAATAATATTAAGTACTTTAAGATTTCTAACAACAATTTGAATCTTGTATAACGTAGGTTTTTTTTTATTTAAAGGTCTTCGCAAACATGAGAAAGGATTAAATTTTCATTGTCAATTTTTTTATAAATTGAGATATATATATATATATATATATATATATATATATCGGGATAAATTACAGATAAATATAAAAAATACTTATTAAAAGTATTTAAGGGTTATTTGACTCGAATATAATATAAGTATAGAGTTTAGAAACGATTAAACAAAATTTTTTTTAAAGCACATCCGCTATTAAGTTTTTTAAACTTATTTCGTCAGTAAAAGTTTGAAACCTACATATGTTAATAATAAATAAGTCAGGGAAAATTTTAAAGTATGGAAACATGTGAAAATACAGTGTCCCATGAGAAGTTGCTGAAACTAATCAGCTGTTATTTGAAAGTACATTCAGTTGTTGAAAAAACAAAAATTGCGTTGAAAAGATGAAGGTCTGCAGTTTTAATTGGTATAAATAAAAATTTAACAAAATGTGAGTATATTAGTTTATTTTATTGATGAAAAATATATTAATAATTAAATAATGATAAATATTTTCGAAATGCGTATCATTTGAAAATTTGTACAAAACTCAATTCTTTTACGAAAACTCATGAAAACTTTATCTAACATGTCATCTGTTATTGACGACTTTTTTAATAGCTGCTATTAAATCTGACACTTAGAAAATATTTATCATTAGCTTACTTGATTATTAATATATTTTTCATCATTAAAATAAACTAATATACACATGTTAAATTTTATTTAAGCCATTAAAAACTGCAGATTTTACTTTTTTCAACGCAATTTTTGTTTTTTCAACAACTTAATATATTTGCAAATGACAGCTAATTAGTTTCAACAATTTGCCATGTAACACCTTGTACGTGAACTATTATCGAGATAGAAAATTTTTGTAATAAATGCACAATTATTGCTTCTTTCTATTTACAATATTTCGCAATAATTGTCATTCGATTCTGTAAAATTTGATTCCCGATATTTTTTGTTGAAATAAAATTTAAAAATTATAAGTTTTAAATATTGAGAAAATTATGAAACAAAGTAATGTAAAAAGTAAAAAGTAAAAAGAATTTCTTAGTATTGACTTGAACAATAATTATACAATTTTATGCTGTGACGATTTGTATAATAATTACAAAATTAATATCTGAAATGTATTTAGTAATAATTGTGCGAAATGATTCTCACAAATATTACAATTATATAGAAATTTATTTTGGGCATTAATTTTTTAAAGATTGCTTTTTAAAGATTTAAAGATGCTACAATAACTACAATATACGTTACAATAATTAAATTTAGAATTTTTAATTTTTAAATTTAGCTGTAGACTTATTACGCAATATACATTATACATTATATTTTAATTTTGTTTCTATTAAAATGAAGCTAAAATTTTTTTGCATGCGTTCCTATCTGGGTAATTTTCTTAATGTATTGTACTTCACTTTTGAATGATGCATTTTGTTCTTACTCTTAGTAAGTTTCTCAAAAATTGGAACAACAAAATATTTTTATATAATAGGTAACAAAAATAGCAAATTATTTTAGTAGGTTTAATTTTTTATTTTTACTTTCATATTGACTATATTTATAATGACTAGATAGCTTAAGATTAAACTATTTAGATGTTCATAGCGTTTAAATGGCTGAAGCAAAAATTATTTTTTCAAAAAATAAGCAAAAAGTAAATAATTTTTATATAAGGTTTAATATTTTAATTATTTATTTTAAACAGCTTAATATATCAGTAAAAAGTAATTATTCTTCTACAGATGGAATCGCGTAAACGAAAACATAGCTTTGACATTAGTAATCGACAACGACGTCGACGAATCGTTGAAATTGTTAAACGGTGGAAACAGCAACCTGAATTCACTAATTCATCAATTGATGTACTCTCTACGGAAAATTTGATTCCCGATTTGTCACCTGATCCACAAAACAGTGAAATAGAAAATTCAAATAATTTACTTAATATTTCAATTTCGTCGGACGAAAGCTGTATTTCTGTAGCTAAATCTGTTGAAATGGACATTCATCCAAATAGCGATGAAAATATAAATCAAAATGAAAATATTGATCGAAACATAAGCTCCTTTGCTGAAGTGGTAGATGACGCAGACAGTTCTCTAACTGTCGATAGACAGACAGATAGTTCTCAAAGCATGGATTACATTAAGACAAAACTGGCAGAATGGGCTGTTGCTGAAAAAATTTCGCATAACAGCTTGAAAAAATTGCTTGCCGTATTAAAATTAGTCCCAAACCTATCCACAGTATTACCGTGTGATCCTCGTACCTTACTGCAGACTGCAAAACAGACAGATATTTGGGAAGTCTTTCCTGGAGAGTACCACCATTTCGGGCTTGCTTCAAGTATTCGTGATTTTTGCAATAGAATTGGAAATTTAAGTATTGACGAAATAGCTATTGCTATAAATATTGATGGAGTTTCCCTTATTTAATTCTTCTACGGCAGCGCTTTGGCCCATTCTGGGAAATGTTATACCTTACAAAGAAGTTTTTATGATCGGAGTATATTATGGACACCAAAAACCTCAAGATGCTAATATTTATTTAGACCAATTTGTCCGAGAGGCTATTGAGTTGTGCGAAAATGGCATTATTATTGGGGAAAAACTGTACAAATTTTCGATTCGATATATCATTTGTGATGCTCCTGCAAAATCGTTTATTTTGTGCGTAAAAGGTTTTTCCGGATTTAATAGCTGCACGAAATGTGTAACAAAAGGAAAATCCAAAAAAAATCGGAGGTGTTTTCCCAAATTGAATGCCAAAAGACGAACGGATCAAGATTTTTTGGAATATTGCGATAAGAAGTACCATGAAAAGAGAACGATTCTCGATTCTATACCAAGACTAGGATTGGTAACTAATGTAACTTTAGATTATATGCACCTAGTATTGTTGGGCGTTGTTAAAAAAATGATAACATTATGGATTCATGGTGAAAACACACATAGACTGGGCCAGCTACAAATTCTTAAAATTTCGAAACGGCTTGAAAGTGATATGAAACCATTTATTTCCAAAGAGTTCGGTCGAAAACCTCAAACCTTGAAGTTTTTGAAGTTGTGGAAAGCTACGGAATTTCGACAATTTCTTCTTTATACAGGGCCAATTGTTCTAAGAAAGATTTTACCAAAAGCGATATATGACCATTTCATAACACTCCACGTTTTGATAAGAATATTATGCGATGTGGAACGGCATCAGAATAAATTGAACTACGCAGAGAATCTTGCGAAACATTTTATCAAGTCATTTGCTACAATATATGGCGTTCATCATATAACTCACAATGTTCATGGCATTATCCATCTAGTAGAAGATGCAAAGTTACATGGATCTATAGAAAAGTTTAGTGCATTTAAATTCGAGAATTTCATGCAGACACTAAAAAATCTGATACGTAAACCAGAGAAACCACTGCAGCAAATAGCCCGGCGCTATGGAGAAATTGAAACTATGAGAACTGCATGTTCAAATTACAATGAAAGCACGAACGATGATTTAGTTGCAACCTCTCTTCATGACAAAGGTCCTTTACCTGAGAATTGCTGTAATCCACAATATAAAGTTATAAAATCATCGAATTTTACCATCAAAACAATTGGAAAGGCTGATAATTGCTGTATTCTGAAAAATGGTGACATATTTGAGATTCAAAATATAGCCACCTGTCGTGAAACTCGAGAATTAATGATAATAGGCCGACAGCTCACTTTTAAGGAAGATTTTTTCACAGTTCCGTGCCCATCATCATTGCTGGACATATATAAAGTTAAATATTCATGCAGCAAAAAATTATCCTTACGACCACTCAGTGATATTGTCAACAAATGTGTAAAACTTCCATACAAATCAGGATTTGTTGTTTTCCCATTTCTACATACTGATAATTAAGAATTTAAGGCTCCTGGCCCCTGTTACCTCAGCCAATTTGTTACCTCACTCGGGCGCAACGGTTCTTCGCACGCGACACGGAATTGTATACGAACGTCCGAACTGTAGTAATCACACTGTCACATTTTGAATGTAAAATTGACATCCATACTTAATTGGGAATAAATATTTTAAACTCTAACGGTAAGATATAAATGCACTCATGCACACATATGAGTAGCAACTTCACAAATCCTAGTGGCACAATTCTTTATATGTAGATAGTGTCTAAGAATACATTAATGTTTTATAAAATAAAGGAAGTAACGTTAGCTGTACACGTCAATTTAAGCAATGTATTTTGAATAACAATAACATCTCCGTCCGGACAAGTTCGCGACGACTACACGACCGAATATGCTGTCAACGTTAATAATTCTCAACGAACAAATTGTAAGCGCTTAATTTTTAGAATTTTGATTATACATATACATTTCGTAATTCGTTTATTCGTCAGGTTTTCTAGATATGACGTAGCAGGCATTATATATGCTTAATTAATGTAACAATTTGTACACACTTGAAAAGAACCTAAAACCAAGGTCGAAACGTAGCGTTCAATCGAATAAAATTGGCCAGTTGGATCGAATTAAATATACCCTAGCTGAATTCTTTCACTTACTGACGATAGAATCTTCACAGTTGCTGTTTTTAACAATAAGATTATTTTCTGTGCTTAACTAAGGTAGGAGAACTGAGCAATCATTTTATTCTGATATATAAATGCACTTTGTGCAAAATGCAATTTTCTATATTGATCGCTGTGCCCAGCGCAGAATGCATTTTTAGACTAATTACTGCGCCCAGCGCAGAATACATTTTTAGAATGATCACTGCGCCCAGCGCAGAATGCATTTTTAGACTGATCACTGTGCCCAGCATATAATGCATTTTCAATTTAATTTATTCCCCATTATTTTACTTAAATTTTCATATTTTTTCCATTATTTATACATTTATTACTTTGTCTTCCTTTTCTTTCAGTTTGTATTTCTTTCGTTTAATTCTATATTCACGATCACGAATTCCTATGTTTCTTTCCTGTCTTGGATCAAGTAAGTCCGGCAGTCTTCATAAAATTGTACCAATTTATTAATTATATTTTCTATCCAAAAGAATCACGTTCAATCTTTACCATTTTTAACCTTAATAGCGTGGTAGTGTGAAAATGCTGTCGTTGCATAATATGTAATTGTCTCTGTATTTGAAAATAATATACGTGACTGCGTTTCATTTCTTTTTCTTTTCCGTTCTTATGTAATGATCGTAGAATCGAAACATTTGTTTCTATCGCATCTTCTGGTG
The DNA here is from genome assembly GCA_030770255.1 of Temnothorax ravouxi. Classification (NCBI taxonomy): domain Eukaryota; kingdom Metazoa; phylum Arthropoda; class Insecta; order Hymenoptera; family Formicidae; genus Temnothorax; species Temnothorax ravouxi. The sequence continues at coordinate 32,646 of JASTWP010001221.1, forward strand.
TTAAAAACCGTGCTGCGTAAGGACACTTTCTTTCTACAATTTTGTCATCTATTAATCCATCTGGCGAAGCGCCTAAATAAGGTATTTCAGAATCTATAAATAATCCGTAACGCTTAATCAGTTCATTTTTAATGCTTTTGCGTGCAAAGTTCTCGTATTATATACGCGCATTTATCGATAACACTTTAGAATACAGGCCTCTAGTCAAACCTGTTTGTCAATTTTATGTGTAATAATATATTCTTCATATGTTACTTTATTCAAATTTATTTTTATTTGCAAATGACACGAATGAAAAAATTCAACGTGTCATTTTTAGATATAAATTTAATATGGCTGCAATGAGGGTTCAAGAGTTTAATATGACTATTCCAAATTTGTCAAATTTTTAGCTCCCATCAAGATGGCATCTAATCGATATACAGTCATTGAATTTGATGATGGCGTCACGCTTGCCGCAGAAAAGTGGTTGACACCTAGAAAAACTCAATGTTATTGGCCTCCATATAAAAGTAAATCACGAACGTTGAAAGCTGTTGAGACTCAAGAAGACGTGTCCGAAAATTGGAGTTTATATAAAATTAAAAAAATATTTGCTTCGACAAGTATGTTTAACCAAATTTTCATATTTTTCATAACTGTATACTAAGGTATTTGCAAAAAAGATTCTACAAGATTCATAAATATTAATCTTAATTATCGTAAATTATTCTTTTTCTTAGAAACTTTTAAACGAGGAAAAGAGAAATGTTCGGAAGCTTTAACTATGTCTGATATTAATACTGATTCAGAAAGAGAAAAAGTTAATTCGACTAAAAAATCATCTATTGGACCTTTTCCGATTATTGACTTCAACAATGCAGCAGGCTCCAGCCATAATGAAGATGGTAAAGCCGAAAAATCCGATCTAAATACAGTATCGAATAAATACGGTATCCGAACAAATCATTGTAAGACAATACCTACTACAAAAAGTAAAGATTTTCCTGGAAGCGAACAAAGTGTTGATACAGATGGTCAGTACTAACCGGACAATCAACTTTGATGCATAATTGTAATAGGCGAGTTTGTTAAAAAAATAATAAATCTTCGTAATCATATATATTTTTATTGTTTTCATAGATGTAAATGCAATCCTACGAGCGATAGCTGACCTCAATATAAAAATAGACGGATTAATCAATGATGTTTGTAATATTAAAAAGTACATAACAGCAAAAACGACAAATGAAGAAATAGAAAGAACAGAAAGTCAAATTTTGAAAGTCTATCCCTTATTAACAGAGGTTGATCTAATAAAAGAAGAAAAACGTCTATCATCTGACGTACATTACAAAAACAATTTAGTAAGTATATATAATATTTGTGTTGTATATATTTTATAATGAAAATTTTGTTTATACTAAGTACAAGAAAGAATATTGTATATTTAATCAAGCTACATGTAAATTATAAAAACAAAAGTGACTACATAATCTTCAAATTGAAAATCCTATATTCGCGTTGGAAAGAACTTTTTTACAAAAGGATGAGAGCTTACAAAGTCAATTTGATTTATCAATACAATTTTAATCTTATGACAAATTGAAAATTAAACAATTTTATTTTTATGATTCTTCGATGACTTGACCTCATCTTGATAACTTTCTGATTTTCAAAATTCTCGCTTTAACTGTGCACCTCGTAAATTTTTGAATACTTTTACAGATAAAGGATTTGGGTATTTTTGTACTAAACGACGTAAAAAGTACCGTGTCCAAACTAATGTCGGAAATCATGAGCAACGCATTAGCTTCTAATTATAGCTTTCACGGAGCCCATAAAAAAAAAGCATTTCAGAAATTGAAACTTTATGAAGTTATATCAAGTAAGCCAAATCATATCAAAATAAGTATAACAAATTCAAAATGCCGTCTCATGTGGGCATTGGAAAACGGAATCGAAAAGGTGGAATGATAGGACTTAATTAAAATCATGTAAATTTATTGCATTTTAATTTTTAATATACAGGTTTCTAATGGAGTGATTTTTACAGAAACGAAATGATATTGTAACCTTATTTTTTTTTTTCAATTATATTTTTCTTCATTTTACTTAATTGACATACAATTTCTTTATTAGATTATTCATTTTTAATGTTTTTCTACAATGATCATCATATTTATTCACGTTAAACAGGTAAAATATATCAAATTGGAAGAAAAATAAGATTAGAATCATATTTCGTTTCCATAAAAATGACTCCATTAGGAACTCAACAATAAAAAGTCAGAATCGCAATAAGTTTATGTGATTATGATTTTGATTATGATTGATATGATTGGTTAATCTCTATTATTGCACCTTTCCTATTCCGTTTTCCAATGCGACTTTTTCGAAGTAGTGACTTTTAGTGTCTTCAGTTCGTTTTTGACGCAACATGACTAGGAAAATTGCTATGATCAAAAATGTTATGTCAGAAATTAAAGGACATAAATAAATCATTACCGTAGTAACAGTACATTGAATTGTTTCTTTGCATTCGAATTTTTAAGCTCGCCTGAAAATTAGTTCGACTATTTAGTAATTACGTGAGTTAGACTATTTAGTGACTAAACTTTATAACTGTTTATCTCAATTTCTTGATCTATAACGACATATTTGAAGTAGCAATTATATAAATTATGAATTAAATTAATTTTTATTTATTTAATTACATTAATGAATTCAATTTATTTAATTTTATATAGGTGTCGTCCGTTGCCGATTTACGAAACCTCTTGTTGTTAATAAGGATATAAGTGATCCTATTAAATCATGGCTGCGCCATGCCCCTGCGCGCTTGTCACGAGAACAAAAGTGAGTTTTATTCAACATATGTTTACAGCATATAGTTTACTATGCAGGGTGTTTCAAAGCACACGGACCAACGCTTATGAGGAGATAGAAGGGATCGAGATAAACAAAAATGTCCTCTACCATTTTGCGAAATTCGTAAAAATTATCGAGTTATTTGTTAAAAATCGGAAGAATAGATAGATAGCGCGATGCGCGAGACATGGGTGGGGGTTCTCTGTCCGTGTTGCCATTGACGCTCTCACATCTCGCGCACCGTGCTGTCTATCGCATCTTCCGATTTTTAACAATTAACAATTCCATAATTATTACGATTTTCGTAAAATAGTAAAGGACATTTCTGTTTATATATCTCCATCCTTTTTATCTCCTCACGAGCGTTGGTCCGAGTGCTTTCGGACACCCAATATAAATAAATTTTATGTATTATTCCTGTAGAGCAATCTATTTAATTTTGCGAAACATAAAATAATTTCGTAATTTACTACCCTTTATTCCATTAAGTAATTTCGGCAAAAAACTAAACAAATATACTTTATAATATAAAGTAAACTAAGATATAATGGAAAAGATAATCATAGGCTGTAATTTTTCTAATTATCGCTAAATGTTCTTAGTCATTCTAAAAAATGATCGAAATTTACAGTAGTTTAATTATATTACATATATTTTTTGAAATAATGATATCGTGAATGTTGTACCATGTTTTTACTTTTGACTATTTGCAAAGTTTTTCATATGTCTATTAAAAATTGTTATAATATTGAATAAATTACAGTTAAGCTGTCGTAATTAACGTTAAAGATGTAATGAAAGTAATGATAAATTATAATTTGACCTATAATTTTTATTTTCCATTACATATAATTTTTATTTTTATTATTTTACACATATGCAAACACATAAACACACGCACGCACGCACACACACACACACACACACACACACACACACACAACTCGCATATTTTTAACATAAAATATGTATAGCTAATTGTGTCATATGTTATGGTTACTTTTTTCTGTAAAAGTCATAAGAGATAGTCAATACTTATGTTTTAAAATTTCTATTAAATATTTTTTCTTTAATTTCGGTATTACGTATTTTAAGCTTCAGTGAAATAATATTGTCAAACACTAAGAGATAACAAAAATAAAATATGTTTTGTGAATTTTAAAAATTTAAAAAGCAATGGCCATCTTATATAAGTTGACCTTATGTAAAAGGTCTCAAATAAAATAAATCATTATCATACTAAGCTAAAAAAATTAGTGAGTTAAAAAAATTGTAGAGAAAATATTAATTTACGTTGATAAAATGTTTTTCAGGAAAGCAATTATGGTGCACGATTCAGAACGCGTGGTCAATAATGATGAAGTTGTCGATGAGATGACTTTTTTTTTTTTTTTTTGTTAACGGGGTAGGAAATCCTCATGGATACCCCCGCCCCCGGGGTGGGGCGGGTGGTTATGCCGGACTCTTACCGGCTAAAACCTCCCCGGATGTTCCTCTCGGCGCTTGAACGGGAAGACCCTGGGTACCGTAATCATTCTTCCGCGAGCCTGTCCCACGCCTGTCCGAAGACCTAACCTGACTCCGCGGCGGATGGGGGAACATCGTCCCATCCGCCGCCCCTCCCTCCGGGGTTGCTTGCGCACGGGCGCCCGGCTAAGTCCCCGACCGGACGCCCGCCCCCGGGCGGGGGGGGGAAGGAGGGGGGGAAGAACCCCCCGCCGCGATGAGCGGCGGAGGCCCCCCCCCGCGTCCCCCCCCGCAGGGGGACTGGAGGGGGGAAAGAGACGGGGCCGCGACCCCCACCACGCCTAGCGCGCGGCAGGGGGGCCCCACGGCCCCCCCCCCAAGCGCGGCCAACGAGGGGGAACGAGTCCCCACCGCCGACCGCCGCGCCTCCCTCCTCGTCGTCGTCGCTACACCCCGACGCTGTCGAGGGCCGCCGCTCTGGCCCCCACGCCCCTCATCCCGCTCCATCTCCTTCCTCTTCCTCTTCTCCGCGGTACGGGGGGGCGGGGAGGGGGGGAGGGGGAGGGGGCATCAACGCCCCATCCCCTCCCCCGCCGTCCCCATCGCCGTCGCCGTCGCCGCCGCCCCCGCCCCCGTCGTCCGAGTCGCCTCCCGGAGGGAGGGGAGGATCCACCTCTCCCCGCCTGATTCTCTCGTCCGCCTCCTTCCGCGTCATAACTTTGCCGCAAAAGGAGACGAAAGCCCCCCATTTCTCGTCCGCCTCGCTCCCCACCGAAACCGCACGCATCACGGCCGGCAAGGAAAGGTCCCCCCCCAGTTCCATTCGAAGGACGTCTCTCTCCTCCGTCCACGCCGGACAATGCTCGAGCGTGTGTCGCGCCGTGTCCGACCTCTCTCCCGCGCAGTGGTGACATCGCGCGTCAGGCTCCTTCCGGATCCTCCGCAGATATTGCCCAAAGCATCCGTGGCCGGTCAACATCTGCGACGTGTGGAACGTCGATCCGCGCGCCCTGCGCTCCAGCCATTCTCCCAGGACCGGCTGGACGGCCGCCCGCAGCCCCTCGCTCGGAAGTCTCGGATCCAACAGGTACTCCTTCCATCGAAGAACCAGAGATTCCGCCGTTTGTCTCCTCAGCTCTCTCTTCGCCCTCGGCGGGACCATCCCCAGTCTGGCCGATATCGCCTTCGTCCGGTCGTACATCTCGGCGTAAGCCCCGGCGATCAGGTGTACCGGCGGCGTCCCCGCCAGGACGCACGCCCCCACGTGGCTGACGGTCTTGTACGCCCTGGCAGCCCTTATCACGATGGTTCTTTGGGCCGCCAGCATCTTCCCCCTCAGCTGGGCGTTCTCCCCCACTTTCCTCCACCAAATCGGTGCCGCGTAGAGCATCACCGATTGCACCGCCGCCGTGTACAAGCGTCTCACTCGGCCGCTGGCTCCTCCTATGTTTGGCAGCAGTCTCGACAAGGCGTTTGCCGCTCCCCGCGCCTTTGCGGTCACGCGTGCGACGTGCTCGCCGAACCTGCGCTGGCTGTCCAGCCACACCCCCAGGTATTTCTGATGGGGGGCAATGGGGACGTTCGCGCCGCTCACGCGCAGGCCCATTCCCGCCGGCGGGGGCACGTGACCCCTTCTCCTGTCGAAGAAAACCGTGATCTCGGTCTTCGAAGGGGCCACCTCCAACCCCAGCCTCTCGATGGCGCGCACAACGCATGCCGCCGCTCCTTCGGCCAGCCCGATGAGCTCGCCCCATCTCTCCCCGCTGACTCCCAGGTACACGTCGTCCGCGTAGCCCGAGAGCCAGCACCGCATGGGGAGGGGGGTCCCGAGAACCCGATCGTATCCTATGTTCCACAATAAGGGTCCCAACACGGAACCCTGTGGAACGCCGCACCCCATCAGCCGAGTCCTCGCGACGCCGTCCCGATCCACGTATGTCATGCCCCGCCCGCGGAAGTAGTCCCCGATGATCTCCGCCAGGTGCGAGGGCACCCCAAACCTCGCGAGAGCCTCTCCTATCACCGGCCAGGGGAGGGAGTTAAAGGCGTTCCTCACATCGAAGGAGACGCCCATCACTACCCTCCCCTCCTCGATCTCGGCCTCTGTTCTGGCCAGAACGCGCTTTATCGCGTCCACGGTGGATCTTCCCGCCCGGAAGCCAAACTGATCGTCCGAGAGGCCGCCGTCCGCCCTCCGGGACAAATGCCGGACGAGGCGTTCCGCGATGATTCTCTCAAAGATTTTACCCGCCTCGTCCAGCAGGCACACCGGTCGGTACCCGGATGGGGAATCCGCCGGCTTCCCCGCCTTTGGTAAGAGCACTAGACTGGCTCTCTTCCATCGATCGGGGAATTTTCCGGCTCTCAGGCAAGCGGTGTACAGACGTCGCATGCGTCCAGCCAGTTCTCCCGCGGCCAGGCACCAGACTCGGCCGGGAATCCCGTCGGGGCCAGGGGCCTTTCCCCCTCTGACCCTCCGCAGAGCCCTCGCGACCTCCTCCTCCGTCACGCCCGACTCCTCATCGCTCCATTCGTCCGGGATCGTTCTTGGGAACCGCACCTCTCCGCGTTCGCCCTCAGGAAACAAAATCCTCACCACCCGGTCCACGAAGCGCGGGTCCAGACTCTCGGTGAACGGGGGCGCCCATGGTTTCAGCCTGTCTTTAACAAGCTTGTACGGGCGACCCCAGGGGTCCTCTTCCACGCTTTCGATAAGCCCCTTCCAGGCCGCCTCCTTGGCCAAGAATATCGCCCGGGATAAATCCTGACGAGCGAGGCGCCATGTCTCTCCTGCCTCGTCCTCTCGCGCCCCGCGTCTCCCCGCTCGCGCTCTTAGAAAGCGCCTTCTCGCGCGTGCGGAAGATCGCCGTAAATTGGCGATCTCTTCCGTCCACCAATAGGACGCCCGCCGGGGCGGGAGTCTGCGAACCCGGGGCATAGCCGTGTCGCACAACGCGGTCATGGTGTCGATCAGCGTCCTCGCCCTCCCCTCCACGTCCTCGGCTTCAACTGCTTCCTCCTCCTCGCTCCAAGACGCGACCTGGGCCGCCGCCAGGAACATGTCCCGATCAAGCTTCTTGAAAGCCCATCTTCGCGCCTTGCTGTCCCTGTCGCGTCTGCCTGCCAACCATTCGCGAGGCGCCGCGCGAACCGCGAACTCCACGTATCTGTGGTCCGACAGTGTCTCCAGATCCGAGACCACCCTCCATCCCTCCGTCTCGCGCGCCGCCAGGGGGCTCGCCCACGACAGGTCCACTATCGAGGATCCCTGACGACGCACGCAGGTGCTCTCGCCTCCCTCGTTCAACAGGCACAGACCGAGGTTCGCCGCCCACGTCTCGAGCGCCGCACCCCTACCGTCGGTGACGGGGGACCCCCATAGCGTGGACTTCGCGTTGAAGTCCCCCGCCACCAGCGCTCTATCAGGCAGCAATCTCCTCACGCACGCGTCAAGCTCGAAGAGAGCCCTCTCAAACCTGTCCGGTCTCCAACTCGGGGGGGCGTAGACGCTCACCACCGAGACGAGTCCCAGCCTCACCGCCACGAAGCCCTCCCCGGATTCCAACACTGTGCAAGGGGGTAGATCGGGCAGATTCCTCCACGTCGCGGCAGCGATGCCTAATTTGTCCTGGGCCCAGCATGGATGGTCCGCCGGGACCCTGTACGGCTCCGCCACGATCCCCAAACCGCATTCCCTGGCCGCCATTGTGTGGATGAACAAATCTTGGGCGGCCCGGGCGTGATTGAGATTACCCTGTAGGATCTTTAGGGGCATTGTGAGCCTTCGCATCGAGCCCTCCGACGCTCGTCCTCGTGTTGATGCGGTGGACGCTGTTCGCGCTCTCCTCCGTTTCCACCTCCATTTCGCATTCGACCTCGGGGTCCATCCTATCCCGCGCCTCTCCTCTCACCGTTGTCGGGTGATTCTTCGGGGGTTTCAATTGACCCCCCCCCACCCTGTAGCCCTTAACTGCTACGATCGAGGTAGCCACCGCCCCCGTACTCCTTGGCGCGGTGTTTCTGTTTCCCTCCGCGGCTTTGTTGTCCGTGGGTACCCTCCTCGGAGGGGGGGGTTTCCGTGTTTTCCCCCCCGAGCAGGCCTTACCACCCGATCTATGATTCGAGGGTACCCCTTTGCCTTCGCAAATGACGCAACGCACCGGCGCAGTGCACCCGCGTGCCACATGCCCCTGTTCCCCGCAACGATAGCACGCACCGGTGCGGTCCACTTCACTTTTGCACGTGGCCCGAGTCGATGAGATGACTGGAATACAACCAGTTAACAATACTGTAGCTAATAACACAAGTAAGAGCAGTAACGGTGAAGTTGATGAAAACGTGACAAATAACGATTTTTAATTCTTTTTATATATTATGTATTAATGATAAAAATCTAGTTTTTACGCGAAAAATTTCCTAATATATTAATTATATATTATGTGACTATGCCTATGTAGAAGATATGTATTTGCAATATACACAATAATGTACTTTCCAATAAATATATTCGTATTTTAATTAATTATCAGATCCAATACCTGTAGGAGAATCTTGTAAGGACCTTTTTAAGCTGTCCCATTGCAGTAAAAAAGCGGATATTTACGATCCTACGGACATACTTGGCCCAAGATTTTCATAAGACATCGAAAGAACATTAAACTATACGTCCATAGTACATCCTTGGGACGTCTTGCCAATTATCTCGCGATCGTAATAAGATCGTCTCATGGGATGCTCATGGAATCGAAAATGTCCGCATGGTTTTACCGCAATGGAACGATCTTGTCGACGTCTTAAAAAGGTTCTTACGATGGCCCAAGATTTTCATAAGACATCGAAAGAACATTAAACTATACGTCCATAGTACATCCTTGGGACGTCTTGCCAATTATCCCGCGATCGTAATAAGATCGTCTCATGGGATGCTTATAGGATCGAAAATGTCCGCATGGTTTTACCGCAATGGGACGATCTTGTCGACGTCTTAAAAAGGTTCTTACGATGGCCCAAAATTTTCATAAGACATCGAAAGAACATTAAACTATACGTCCATAGTACATCCTTGGGACGTCTTGTCAATTGTCTCGCGATCGTAATAAGATCGTCTCATGGGATGCTCATAGGATCGAAAATGTCCGCATGGTTTTACCGCAATGGGACGATCTTATCGACGTCTTAAAACGGTTCTTACGATGGCCCAAGATTTTCATAAGACATTGAAAGAACATTAAACTATACGTCCATAGTACATCCTTGGGACGTCTTGCCAATTATCCCGCGATCGTAATAAGATTGTCTCATGGGATGCTCATAGGATCGAAAATGTCCGCATGGTTTTACCGCAATGGGACGATCTTGTCGACGTCTTAAAAAGGTTCTTACGATGGCCCAAGATTTTCATAAGACATCGAAAGGACATTAAACTATACGTCTATAGTACGTCCTTGGGACATCGTAAGAATCTTTTTAAGACGTCAACAAGATTGTCCCAGGGATGTAACGCCCTGCGGACATTTTTTATCCTATGAGTATCCCATAAGACGATCTTATTACCATCGCGGGATAATTAGCATGATGTCCCAAGGATGTATTATGGACGTAAAATTGTTGTCTGGGTATACGTAGAACAATCAAATGTAAGAAATTAGTTGTTTTTAAATTTCTTGAAAACCACAACATCTACGACATGGTTCACATCAGAATCATGTGTCTTCCTTTAGAACATACAACTTTTGTCTGAAACATTTTTCTGTATCTTTTATACCGACACAAATGTAAGCACCCCATGCGTACAAGAGTAAAGTACCAGTTAAAATACAGATAGCAAATTGATTTTAGTCTTAAATTCTCTTCGGCTGACAAACCTTCCTGAAAATAGACACCACCTAACTGAGGAAGTACCAGTTAAAATACAAATAGCCAATTGGTTTTAGTCTTAAAATGTTCCTCAATTTCTGTGCTTTTAAAATAGACAGAATAAGATTTTTGTGCTTATTCTCTTCGACCGAAAAACCTTTCTTTAAAAGTGAGCATCACTATACTTACAAATGTAAAGTGCTTACTAACATAACGATTCATTTCCAGCGTATTGATTATTATAAACTGGAAATGTTTCTCCACTTATTTTTGTACATTTATGTGCTCTTAAAATATTTTTGATTGAATTTTGACGAGATTATTGTAAACATATAATAGCTATTTTATAAAAGTAGATTGTTATAAATGTAAATAGATAACGGAAATAGATACGTAAATGTATAATAGATACGTTATAAATGTAAATAGACACGGAAATTTCATTGTGCATATTGAAAGCACATAAATTGAGGAACATTTTAAGACTAAAATCAATTTGCTATCTGTATTTTAACTGGTACTTTACTCTTGTACGTATGGGGTGTTCACATTTGGGTCGGCCAAAGGGGATAAACATGAAAATCTCATTGTGCATATTTTGCGAACACATAAATTGAGGAACATTTTAAGACTAACTAATCGTAAAACCAATTCACTATCTGTATTTTAACTGGTACTTTACTCTTGTACGTCCGAGGTGTTTATGTTTGGGTCGGTCGAAGAGGATGAACATGAAAATCTCATTGTACATATTTCGGGAGCACATAAATTGAGGAATATTTTAAGACTAAAACCAATTTGCTATTTGTATTTTAACTGGTACTTTACTCTTGTACGTATGGGGTGTTCACGTTTGGATCGGCCAAAGGGAATAAATATGAAAATCTCATTGTACATATTTTGAAAACACATAAATTAAGGAACATTTTAAGACTAAAACCAATTCGCTATCTCTATTTTAACTGGTACTTTACTCTTGTACGTATGGGATGTTCACGTTTGGGTCGGCTGAAGGGGATAAACATGAAAATCTCATTATGCATATTTCGGGAGCACATAAAGAGGAACATTTTAAGACTAAAACCAATTCGCTATCTCTATTTTAACTTATACTTTATTCTTATATCAGTAGTATACAGGATGACGCAATAACTATTACCACCTTAAAAATGTTCTAATTTATAAGGCCCAGAGAAAAATTAATGTAACTAAAAAAATAATTAAAATTGTACAGTACGAAGAGGACTATCTATAGCGACAATAATTTTTGTCCAGGTGGAGACGCTTTGGAGATATCAAGGTCATCTTCATTTTTTTAAATTGATTTGATACATTTTTTTCCACAATATGATAAAGGAGCTGAAAACAAGTTCAGAACTCATGACACAAGATCATTGAACAAAATAAAGTAAAGAAAAAGCGATTAAAAAATACATTTTTGTATTGAATGAAATTTATGTTTAAAGATGAAGATGTTTGAAGTAATGGCGATTATTATAAGTGCAACACTGGAATCTTTCGATCACTGATTGGCTTGCTCTTGCTTTTAATAACGTCGGGAGTTATTGATCCACAGGCTGTAATAATTCGTTGTTGTATGTCTTGAAGTGTAGTTGGTTTTTCTTTGTAAACCATGTCCTTTAGAGTTCTCCATAAAAAGAAATCCAGTGGTGTCAAGTCTGGCGAACAAACTGGCCACACTATTCGACCCCTATGTCCAATCCAGTGATTGGTAAATTTTTCATTAAGTTTATTTTTCGCAATCAAGACATGCAACAACGGATTATTACAGCCTGGGCATCAATAACTCCCGACGTTATTAAAAGAGCAAGCCAATCAGTGATCGAAAGAATCCAGTGTTGCATCGATAAGATAATGATGGCCATAACTTTTAACATCTTCTTTAAACGTAAATTTCATTCAATTACTTTAAATCTTGTTCAATGATCTTGTGTCATGAGTTCTGAACTTGTTTTCAGCTTCTCTATCATATTACCGAATCAATATCTCTGAAGCGCCTCCACCTAGGCAAAAATTATTATCGCTATAGATAGTCTCCTTCGTACTGTACAATTTTGGTTACACTAATTTTTCTATGGTCCTTATAGATTCAAATATATTTAAGGTGGTAATAGTTATTGCCTTACTCTGTATAGATCTTTATTTGCGTATATCTTTTAATTTAACTATTATGAACTAATTTTGAGGCATTTGAAATTATATGTAATTTTAATGAGCCACTTTCAATTGCGATTTCCCGCGAAACCGCTTGAGCACAAAAATCGTGAAGCACATAATTAACACAAAAAGCACTTAATTTCTACATGTGTTATTCCAATTTTTTATGGAGGGGAAGGGATGTTAACTTAGACATAATAGCTTTCCATATCACCCATGAAGTACTATTATTGTTTTTTTTTAAGTAGGCCTAATCCATTGATGACTGAAACGACTCTTTAACTAATTGAACAGAAACAGAATTCAATAAATGAGTGACATCGGTGATGATTCTTTACCGCGTCTTATGCGACTTGCTACGTGCAATATGCAGATCGATGTTCCCGCTTTCGCTTGTATAAAATCTTTATTTCAATAATTACTTAATTCTACTTTTGTTCAATTAGTTGAAAGATTATTTCAGTTATCAATGGATTAGACCTACTGAGGATACTTAAAAAAACATGTCAACAATGATATCTTATGGATGATAGAAAACTATAAAGGGGAAATAGCGCTAGACGGATCCAGCTGAAAATTGGACGAGAAGCTTGCCGAGCTCTGATTTATAAAACTGTTATAATAACATGCATTTTTCAAAACACATACCTCAAGACACGCAAACACACAGTTGCATTGAATACCAGACACAACCTATAAAATATGTAAATATTTAATATATATATATATATATAGAATTATTTATCATATTAACTTATTTATTAGATAAGTATACAGAAAAAACTGATAAAAAACTAATCAAATTATATAAATTAAGTTGTTATAAAAAATAATAAAGTTAAGTAAATATATATCTTTGAATATAAATTGAGTATGACATGTTTTTGAGTATGACATTTTGTATGGTACCTAATTTATACGGTTTTTGTTAATTTTACTTATTAATAGAATTTACAAGTTTTATTAATCAATTAAGTATTTTTTATATAGATGAATATGAAAAAAAAGATAACGATTAGTCTTCTAATAGAGAATGAAATGAACACCAGTACCAGTTGCAACCCGATTTCCCTCGGTCTCGCTAGCCGAAGGAGCGCGGTTGCACTTGGATTGCCCTACCGTCCGACGATAGCTCCGAGGGGATGCCAAAGTCAAAGTTCTTACCATGATTCCCCTATCTTAGGTCTTGGGCGATACATTCTTAGGGGTGAAGGTGGAGAAGGAGCGTGACGCAACCAACACTCAAAATAAAGCTCGGTAGTGAACAAGGATAATCAGATATATTTCACAACAAAAACATATAAATCATAGCGGGGAGCCAAGGCCGGATATCGCTCGAACGGTCGGTACCAACGCGGTAATCGAATCGCCGGTTAGCGCACGCCCGGGGTGCGTGATTTTCACATTCGCGAGACTCCCCTCGCGGAGAGAGCCCTCGGGCGAGCTCAGCAACTCCGAATCGTATAAACGCGACCACGCGATGTCGTCAATCCGCCTACGCCTGAATCCCCAGATCTCGAGTGCACAACGATCCTCACACGCACGACATAAATGATTCTCACACGCACGACATAACCGATCCTCATACGCACGACCAAGTGCCCGTGGCGTGAGCCCACAAGTTACGCAACGCTACACAGTATTATGCTCGCGAGATTCTTCCTCGAGCAAGTGCGACGATATTTGCCCGCGCACGCGGCGCAAGATATCCGCGATGCTCTCAACCCACCGTAAGATGCCCGGTGCGATCTCTCGCGACGCGCACTGTATGTTTCCACGCACGACAAGCCCTAATGCTCACGAACACGCAACGCTAAGCACAATATCCGAGGGAGCGCACCGCCCGCGGTACGCTTCCGCCTACGATTCACAAAATATACCCCACAATTACCGCGAATTGACTGTCGATCGCGTAAGCTTCGAGGAGGGCCTTCAGAAATATTCTCGGCTGCGATCTCGGCCGGCCACGTGCCTGCGGTTCCGACAAATAGCCGCGATACGCTACCCGGCACCCACGACGACGGAAGCCGGTATCCCAAAGGCAATACGCAATCAAGCCGATTTACCCGGTAATCGAATCGATATGTACATTTACTGGCGCCGGGTCGCGACCGAGATCGAGCCCTCAATTACGTGGTAGCACCGGAGTGGAGATCTTACAGTGTTAGCTGCTCGCTGCGGCTCGGCGGCGTCGGGGCGCTCGTCCTGGGGTGGCTCCTCGTTCGTATCCCGATCGACAGTGAGGAGCGGTCGGCCTGGCGGGACTACGCCGGGCCCCCGCGGCGCGCGCCCTCCAGCTCGCAGTTTTTCCGCCCCGCCGATTGGTGGTGTGTGTCGCCCTGTTCGCGACGTTGCAGACGATTTTCCGCCATTTTCCCGCGGCCCATTTGATTCGGCTATTGCGTGTGCCGGGGCCCCTCGCGGTTTTCCCGCCCGGCTGGCCAGGCCGTGGCGGCGCCGCTCGGCCCTCTGGGCGCCGTCGGGTGAAGTGTGCAGGTCGTCCACCCGCGCTGCAGTCGCGGTGGTGCACCCGTGTTTATGCTGCGGCGGGGCCGTGTTGCTGTGCGAGACATCCCTGGCGCTTTTCCAGCGGTAGGTCCCGGTAGCCCGCCCGTCGGTCGACCACTCCGCCGTACGTCCTCCGAGCGCCCGTTCTTCCCTCGTCGCGACTATCGTCGTTACATTCGGTGGGTGATCCCCTGCTCCGGCACCACCTGTCATTCCTACGAAACTTAGCGTAAAAAGGTTAGTTAACGCGAGTAGCCCTTCCTCGACTCGAGTCGAGGCGCCATCCCTGACCTTCCCCTCGGCCGAGCTACCGCCCGGACGGAGGACGTGACAAATGTCACGTCACACAGTACTACAAGTACAAGTACAGAGAGCTCAAATATCAGTGAAATAGACTGGAACAATAGTCTTTCAGTTACTAATACATCTTCAAGCAGTGAAGAAAATGATGATGATTTATTGGTGTTTCCTCTATTGAAGTATTTAACTAGTGGACGTAAGAGACATCGGGTAGAACATTATGTTCACATTGTGGATAGCTGGACAGAGCTGGAATTTAAGGAGCATTTGCGAGTTGAGCGCACTACAGCAATTCGATTAATAGATAATATTGATATAAAAAAAGATATAAACTTTTTGTTTTTAAATATGATTTAACAATATTTGAAATCTATAATTATCTACATATTCTAAATGAATTACATGAAAGTGGATTTATTCCTTCGCATTCGTTTGGAGTAAAACCAATTGAAGCGAAACTCAGTCTTCTTATATTTTTATGGCACTTTTGGCGAACACAGAACCTTTACGCACAATATCAGATAGATTTGATGTCTCAATTTCATCTGTTTTTCGAGTACTTCGTCGGACGACAGCTTGAACATAGAGAAGTATTCTTTCCAGATAGAAAATTTATAATCGGCGACTCTGCATACCCATCATTACAATGGCTCGTTCCTCCTTTCCGTGATAATCACCTTACTCCTCTTCAGACTGAATTTAATTTCATACATTCTTCAACGCGTATGGCTGTAGAAAGAGCATTTGGCTATCTAAAAAGATGTTTCCGACGGATTAAATTTTTTTCAGAATACCGCGAAATGCCATTTATTGCAAATACAATTGTAGCAACATGTATCTTACATAATTTATGTTTAAATTGTAATGATGACAATTTTGATTATTATAATGAAGAACTGAATGATAATATAAATAATAATCCTAACGAAAATATTAATTGGGGAGTTCAAGTAGATCGAAGAATGCAATTGTTCAGGGAAATATTTGGTGAGGAATAATATGTACATTGATTATTATATATAAGTTGTAAATAAAAATATTTAGTCACAACAGCTTGAACATGAAAATTATATTTTATTATAAAACTTTATCACAAACGTATGCTATCATCCAACAGCACGAACATATATCTTAATATTAACATAACTAAATGATATATATTAATACAACAGCATAAGTTATTTACTTACATAACACAATAATTAAATGTTGTTATTATGAAATACTGTTGTAGCGAATAGTCTTTTAATGGAGAGTAAAATAAACATCAGTGCAAGTACAGAGAGCTTAAATGCTAATGAAATAGACTGGAACAATAGTTTTTCAGTTACTAATACATCTTCAAGCGATGAAAAAAATGATGGTTATTTATTGTTTTCTCTATTCATATATTTAAGCAGTTAGCGTATGAGACTACATTATCTTTATATTCTGGATAGCTGGATACAGACTTATTATTAGAATTAAAAGAATGCTTACGAGTCGAGTGTAACTATCAAATCAATCTTAAATAAAAATGTACTTTGTAAATAAATAATTGACAGTAAATATTAGCCATCTACTCGTTTGTCTCATCACAGATAATTAGTACTCACTTTTTCCATAAATAATCTTTTAATAATTATATATAAGTAGAGTACGTTATTGCAAACTTTTTATGTTAAATACTAAATTATATCCTAATTGCAACTGAAATATATAGTAGTTAGTTTGCAAAATACTTTATTACCTCAAGGGGTCTCAAAGGGCGTTTTGTAGGGACGTACCCAACCCTGTTACATATACTCTCAGCTTCAAACCTCTATACATCACAAAGGCGTTTTGGAGGGACGTACTCAACCCTGTACATTTTCTCTTCCGAACCCGCCCTGGCTCTTGGCCTTATACATTCTAAATTCCCTCCCTCCCTTACTCGCTCCCTGACCCTTGCTTCTTCTTCACTGCTCTCTTCGACTTCCTTCCTTCCTCACTTTCTGGGCCTTTCATTCCTTTCTTATCTCATTCATTATCTTCTTACTTTCCTTCTCCTGGCCCTACATCCTTCCTTCCTGTCCAGTCGTTCATTCTACCTCTTCTCTTCTTCCTCCTTCCATCTCGATTCTCTGTCTCTTGCCTTTCCTTTCTTCCAAGGTCCGCCTTCCTTTTCGTCTCCTCCGGTCCATCTATACTCCGTTCTTTGTAACACCATCCTTTTCCTGTGTTGCTCCCTTTACCGAGTTTTAATCTATCCTTCTCACACCTTCCTTTCTCGGTTTTCTCTACTCTTTCTATCTCATCCTCTCTGATCTTCCCCTCAACCTCTGCGTCACGCTCACTTTCTCCCAATACGCTCTTCTCCGCCTCTGCTCGACCTTCGCATCCCTTCCTTTGTCCTCCTGTAACCTGTGCCCTCTCCAATCTCTTTAGCTGCCTCTTTATCTGTTCCATTTCTTGTCTGAGTTCCTTTCTTTCCTGTTTCACCTCTTGCCAGATTTCCATCAACGCGTTCAAGATTTCCTTGCCCCAATCATCCTCTTCCTTCCTTCGACCTCCTCTCAATAGCGATCCTGCCATCTTTTCCTCTCAAATCCACTCCGTGGCCTTCCCCGCGCCTCTGTTCGACCCTCCGCAGTCTGCTTCAGGCCGTTCTACTGGCTCTCTTCTCCCTTTTTCTCTTTGTACCTCTTTCACAACAACTATCTTCCCGTTTTCTGCTTCTACTTCCCTGCTTCTTACTTTCTCAATTTTTACTTTCTTCCTTATTAAGTCGTCTCTTGTCCCGTCTTCCGAACATACGTTATCGTCGATATTTCTTTGATGCGGTCGTCACCCCGTCTCTATCGATTGCATATCGACCTCCGCGACTATCGATCTTCCTTTAGTCCCCTTGCGATTGGTACCAGAACTCCGGCCGCGCCTCAACGTCCCGCAGTGACGCCAACCCACTCTTTTGGAGAGGCCAGCCCCCCTGCGCCGCCTCGGCCGCGGTCCGGTTCCGTCGTCTCACGTCGACTTACGCTTACATGCGATTCTAACGATCGATCTCTCGATCCCGGCACTGCTCCATCACATCCGCCGCGACGCCGTATGTCAACTTCCCCTTCCCTCTTTACCGTGTCACCACCTTCGTTGCTCGGTCGTCCCTCCTCTCTCTTCCGAAATATATAGTATTTTTATTAAAATTTAAAAACAAAAGATTAAAAAACTCAAGAAATACTTTGGTATAGAATTTACTTCAAATTATTAGAGTAAATAATTAAAATCAAATTAATCAAGTCTAAGTAGTAATAATTAAAGATAAAAATAATCGTACCCCTTTATATTCGTCTGAATCATCGGAGATGTTTTTTACATTTGCCTCGTTTAATAATTTTTTTAGTAGTTTGCATTTTGTTTTTTCTATTTGTATTATTTCAGCATGCCTATTTTCCTTGTCCTTCAATTTCTTATTTGATAATTCCCTTTTCTGTTCTTCATGTTTTCTTTTTAAATCCACTATTTGTTTCTTCAACTTTAAGCTTTGAGTCATTCTCTCTTCAGATCTCGCTTGCCTCTCATCGCGTGCAGTATCTCTAATTTTTTTATTTTTTAGAAATTTAAGCCATTGTTGCTCAACATTCAATTTTCTATCGGCTAAGTTCGACCCTGTTCCATGTCGGAGACGAACTCTTGCTTCTACATTTTTATTAATCAATGGCGAGGCAATAAGATTTGTAGGAACATTCGGCGGTGGCGATTTAAAAGTACAATTAATGTTCTCTTGGCGAGATAATGCAGACTTGTAAACTTTTTTTTGTATCATTTGACTCGATACGGTGTGAGCAGCAATAGCGTCTTTATTTTTTCTAAATATTTCATCTAATTGGTTGTACCATTTGAAGTCAATTCTACCCCTGCCTGATTTTTCATTGTTATCACAACATTCTTTATATTTCTTTTGTAGGATGTTCATTTTCCATCTTATCTGATCATTGGACATCTGTACAAAGGAATAATTATTTTAATCCAAAGCACTGCTATGCATTGTGATATAACGTGAAATATAGTAGATATAACGTGAAATAAACGTATTGTTATTAAAAATTGTTAAAACTTTTATGTAAAATTGTGCGCAAAGTTCCAAATTTTATATAGAGAACTCTGCGAGAAAAGAGATGGACACAGATCTTCAAGATAAGTTTCTTTCACTCTCTAAAGTATGAACGCGTTTTGCTATGCTGATGTGCAATCCATTTTGGTACAAAATCATTTGATTCAAACTTGAATTTTTCATACTAAGTTATTAAAAAGATACTTATTCATATAAAATTTTATCGTTATTTTACATTTAAACAATATACTTGTTACTTGTTAAGCCAGTATACAAAGTTATATGTATAATACATA
Organism: Temnothorax ravouxi; assembly: GCA_030770255.1. NCBI lineage: Eukaryota > Metazoa > Arthropoda > Insecta > Hymenoptera > Formicidae > Temnothorax > Temnothorax ravouxi. The sequence continues at coordinate 52,170 of JASTWP010001221.1, forward strand.
TATCACAAAATTACAACAATGAGAGCAAGCATAATAAACGTGACAAGCGAGAAATTATATTTAATTTTGTTTATAAAAAGTATGCTGTCTTTTATCATACCTCAATTTCAAATCTTTTAGACCATCTGATATTGCCGTCCAAATTTTTGCTTTTTTCTTTGGATGATCCAACATATGCATATTGGCTTCATACAAGCTGAGAAGTGCCATTGTGGCATTGTCAGTCCACACGGTACCTATAAAATATAAATAGTACATTTAAAAATAGTATTTAAAAAACTTTATTTTTTTAATGTATATTTAAAACAATACACGCGCGCGCGCGCGCGCGCGCACACACACACACACACACACACACACACATCATATGTAGCTATATAGATATATTTACTTTTACTTTGTTTAGTAGATTGTTCACTACTGCCTGCAGTGACTGTTTGTTGATTGTTACTACATGCTGTAAGAATAAATTATAAGAAATATAAATTATATTTCATAAATTATATACTAGCATAAATCATGCATGCTACATATATTAGATATTTTATAAGATTTAAGATGAAATTTTATTTCAGTTTTAATTTACGAGATACTTCAAAATTAGATTAGGAAATAGCTCCTTACACTTAATAAGTAAATTATATTATATATATTTTATAAATTATACTGTATTAGTAAATAAACTTACATTCATCATTGACATCCAGATTGTCATTTACGAACAAAACGTTATTGTTGTCCATGTATATGTATATCCTTATTTATAAAACATTCATGGACGGATGCTGTGTCTAATGTAGGAATGTGTGCATTACAATATTTACAGGTGAATCCTACTGCTGCTATAATTAGAGAATGTATATAATCATTGATTATTAAAATTATGCCAATTTTTAATTGCAATGTCTAATACTTTTATTACAAAAACCATAAAATAAAACATGCGCAATTAATTCAATATTTAAATAACAAAATGCAATTATTTCTGTGATATTAGAACTGAGTTAAATGAAAAAGATAAATTTGTTTAACATAATATGAAAATGCAGTCAGCAAAAATTAATTTATTAGGCATGATTAATTCAATAAGTCAGTAACTTAATTTTTGTATTGTATGATATATTTATTTTTATAAAAAATAATAAAATAATACAAAAATAAGTATGTATTAAATACCTTCCATGATGTTGCCGCGCGCAATAGCAATTTGTGCAATAGCCGGCGGCTCGGCACGAGTCGACTGGTGGCGGAGAAAGCGTACAAGAAAGATTTAACAAGAATTTTTCACACGTCGCTTATCAAAAGATTTCGAGAAACGTCTCGCCGGGGTAACACGTGCGTAATTTTTGTACAATGCCCTTCTCGGATCTTCACGCAGATTACCGGAATACCACTCTGTAAAAAAGAAAATTGTATCACATTTTTATATTGGTATCCATGCAACACAAGATTTTAGCTGTGTACGATTGTGTCGACTTGTGTCGTAGTTGGAAAGCACTAAGTCGTACACTGTGTTACACAGTGTTGCCTGTGTACGTTGCTGGAAAGCACCCAAAGTAACAAATATATTGTTTATTTGAGATATGCGACTATTTTGTGTATTGTGTTCTAATTTGCAGGATCACTCTACCTATAAGTAATTTGGTCGATGCACAACATACTACACAAGCGGGTATCATAAAAAAATTGGAGCATCACCATTTTTCTGTCACTACTGGACGAAGGATAAAAAATTATTCTACAAGTTAAACTTGAAAAGAAATGACACATTCATGACGATTGATGCCACGGGATCTATAGCGAAAAAAATTAAATATACACATACAAAATCGAAGTATATACTTTTATATCAATGTATGATTGCATCATCTATAGGAAGTGCACCTGTTTTCCAAATGCTACACACGTATGTTCCACGTGAATGAGCCGGCTTATGGCCGCCATATTGGCAGTGTGTCCGTTCCCAATAGCGCCAAAGTTTTTCGCGGCAACAATGTCGATATTATCGACCGCTAATGTAGCTTGATGCTTAAGTATGCTGTAGAATAACGTTTATGAGCGTGATGAAACGCGTGTATAAAAGTAACGCGTTTACAGTTAATTTAAGTGAGATTTTGTTCACAGTTAGAAAAATCTCACTTAAATTAACTGTAAACGCGTTACTTTTATACACGCGTTTCATCACGCTCATAAACGTTATTCTACAGCGTACTTAAGCATCAAGCTACATTAGCGGTCGATAATATCGACATTGTTGCCACGAAAAACTTTGGCGCTATTGGGAACGGACACACTGCCAATATGGCGGCCATAAGCCGGCTCATTCACGTGGAACATACGTGTGTTCACAAGCACAGCCATATTGGCCGCGTGCCCGTTTCCAATAATATACGATTTTAACTTATTTTACATGGCCGTAGCATAACGTTTGTGAGCTGTGCTTCGATCCTTGGCTTGGTGTGTTCCGTTGAATAAATGTTATTTTTGTGTGTAGTATCATTGTACATATTGGTATGTATGGTTTGGTATACAATTGTATATTTAATAGTGCATCATAATGCGCGTGTATAGAAGTAAGGCGTTTACAGTTAGAGAAATCTCACTTAAATTTAATGATATTAAATAATTATATAATAAACTAATTATTTTAATATATTTTACAGGTATCAGCAAAAAGCATAAAACAATATATTGAAAAATTACTCAGTGTGTTAACCAATACGTCGTATAAAATAATCGATGAAAATGGTAAAGTTTTCTCTCCTTCAAACGAAATTTATTCGTTAATTGAAACAGTTATGGATGATAATCCTAAACGCAAACACGTTTTTACAATCGTGAAGAACAACAGAAATGCCATTTATGATAAGCTTTTGCATTCATTTGAAACTGTGATTGACGACTCTTTCAATCCAAATATCTCAGCTGCTACAGTTATAAACAAATTTGATGTAACAATATCAGCAGCAAAATGGTTTCTGATAAAACCTGAGAAAACCGTTTATGGTGATGGTAAAAATTATATCACTTTCAAATCAGGATGGACTGATATTTGTTAAAAAAATTTGGGAAAAATTACGTTTGCCTTGTACTTGGTCATTTAAACGTGTCAAAGGATCTCTAAAAAAAAAAGGAAAGGATACATCAATCAGAATAAGAGGAAAGTGCAATGAGTGTGGCGCAAAAATATTTTGCATCGTTGATAATAATTGTTTACTTCAAAACAAGGATATTCTCTTCAAAATTACAATTAAAAATTTTAAATCAGATTTTATCCACAAAGGAAGGCGACAACTAATTGTAAGAGGAAAGCGAAGACAAGATGTAGCGAATCATCTTATTAACACGAAAACAGATGCGATTACTTATATAAGAAATGAAGCAAAAAATTTAATTCAATTGGGGAATTCTACCAAAATCTGATGTTTTGCGTAAAGCTAAGAATGAGGTACAAGAAAAACGTCTTGGTATCACAGGTATATAATTATTTTTTCTTCTTTATTAAAAGCAGAAACCATATTTAAGTAGTAGTTGAATTGCATTCATATAAAAAAAAATAACTATCCAATAAGGTAACAAATATATTATTTATTTGAGATATGCGACTATTTTGTGTATTGTGTTCTAATTTGCAGGATCATTACCTATAAGTAATTTAATCGATGCACAACATACTACACAAGCGGGTATCATAAAAAAATTAGAGCATCACCATTTTTCTGTCACTACTGGACGAAGGATAAAAAATTATTCTAAAAGTTAAACTTGAAAAAAAATGACACATTCATGACGATTGGTGCCACGGGATCTATAGCGAAAAAAATTAAACATACACATACAAAATCGAAGTATATATTTTTATATCAATGTATGATTGCATCATCTATAGGAAGTGCACCTGTTTTCCAAATGCTATCTGCCGATCATACGGCGAGTGCCATAACTACTTGGCTTTTGACAATTTTAAGTGATAATGTCGCAATTCCTAAAATGATTGTGTGCGATTTTTGTATGGCCTTGTTAATATCTGTTGCGGTAATTGTTCAGTTTACACCCCTCACCTCCGATTTTGATGAACTTAGGCTCAATCGACGCGTTTTTGCACGAAACGAAAGAATCTGGCAGAAAAAAGTGTCGCTCTGCCCCGCGACGCGAGATATTAATCGTTAAAGTTGACAGGAATCAGGTTATGATTCCTGTCATACCGACGACATGTAGCGACTACGAACATGCCCTGCAGCCATATGCGCATGCTCAGTGGCCGCACGCGCATGCAGCAAATCACGTGACAACTGTTTGGTTGGTAAATCAGAAGTGTAACATAATTCGAAATGATATTCTTTCGGCGTATAGATTAGTGACGCTTTAAAAGTATTTAAGTGTTTAAAGCGCGTCAACTAACCTATGTAGATTAGTAACGCGCTTTAAAAGTATTTAACTATTTAATGATTTTCGTTAAAGCAGGGCACACACACACGTGTGTATGTCCTGCTTTATAAAAGTTGTGATTTTCGTTAAAGCAGGGCACACACACACGTGTGTATGCCCTGCTTTATAGAAGTTGTGATTTTCGTTAAAGCAGGGCACACACACACGTGTGTATGCCCTGCTTTATAGAAGTTGTGATTTTCGTTAAAGCAGGGCACACACACACACGTGTGTATGCCCTGCTTTATAGAAGTTGTGATTTTCGTTAAAGCAGGGCACACACACACGTGTGTGTGTGCCCTGCTTTAACGAAAATCATTAAACAGTTAAATACTTTTAAAGCGCGTGTAGATTTAAACAGATTAGATTAGAACAATATACAAATAAACAGTAATAATATAGTTAACTATGGCAAAAAGTTCTCACCAGTTTCAGGATCGACGAAATTGTATGAGTGGTTTACCGTCAGATGTTGGAAGCCTTCATTGTTTAAACAATTATAGGACTTCCAACAATCTGACATGATGGTGGTGCCTGGCAATATCCACTCTTTGATACACGCCAGAAGTGTCTCTTCAGTTCGATCCTGTACTGGCACGATGAAAATCTTCTTTGTGCCTCGCTCATATCCTCCGAAAATCCATTGACCTTTTACGAGCCGACCACGATTGTATTTTCTTTTTCCAATTTTTGCTTCATCGATTTCTACTGTGCATCCTGGGCCACCAAGTTTCTCACTATGTTTTTCAGCCCAGAACACACAGACCTATAAAAAGAAATAATATTATTAATATTTTGTTTATACATTGTGTGTGTGTGTGTGTGTGTGTGTGTGTGTGTGTGTGTGTGTATTTATGAAGATATGTTAAAATATAATTACCTCTCGGCAAAAATTAAACCAATCTACAATTGTGGCCGACGACGACACGCCAGTTTCAGCCAGAGTGTCATTTTGACGTGGATGTCGCAACATCAAAAAACATGCAACAATTTTGCATATTGTTGCCACGTCAAGATGACTTTTGCCGAACCAAGTACCTGCTTTGGCACTTTTGTCAAAATTGCACTGCATCGAGACACGTTTCTTGTGTATATCTTTTACATAGTACCGTTTTCTACATCGGTACATTAATGTCTCTTTATTGATATTAATATCACTGCCACATTTACTACACTTAATTGTAGCTGCCAAAACACCATGCTGGATTAAAAAATTTACTAACTTTTCTTGGGAATATGTTAGATACCCAAACTCTAACAAGCCCAACATGATTGCGTGGCGTCAAGCGTGCAATTACGTGTCGCGTGTCTAACAATAACATTGTTGTGCTTCATTTGTTTAAGTTCGCTAATTTCAAAATTCGTGCATTCAACTGCGTGTGGCTACGGAGCATGCGCGTGCAGCCACTGAGCATGCGCATATGCCCCCGCGGGGCATGTTTATGTCGCTACCAGTCGCTACATGTCGTCGGTATGACAGGAATCATAACCTGATTCCTGTCAACTTTAACGTTTAATATCTCGCGTCGCGGGGCAGAGCGACACTTTTTTCTGCCAGATTCGTTCGTTTCGTGCAAAAACGCGTCGAATAAGCCTAAGTTCATCAAAATCAGAGGTGAGGGGTGTAAACTGAATTACCTCTGTTGCAATTGCATTTGGAAAAAAGGCTGATTTGCAGGATTATTTAAATACTTGCTTTCAAATTATCCTATTTTAAAAAAGGCGTGTTAACTGAGTGAATTTCGTTTGTATCGAAAAATTGAAGCCTCTTTTCCGCGATGCCGATTGGTTATCTCGATGCGTTGTGTGCGAGTTATTACTTCGAGTTATTACTTCATTTGCAGCTGTCATTGTATATTTTGACAGTTGTGTGTATCATGGGTTAATAGTGTAATAGTAATAGGATAATGTTAAAGCTAAATAGCGCGCGCGAAGCGCGCGTCTGTAGTGTCTAGTAATGAATAAAACGCAAACATGTCTTGCAATTTATATTCGGATAGACGTTAGTCACTTGGTAGCAATAGTATGCAGATGGAAATGTATTAAAGAGCAACCATTTACAAAAGTACGACAATTTTTTATAAGATTTTGTAACGCATATCAAATGAATAACATTGAAGACTTAAAATATTTTTTGGAATCAGTTTTAGTTGTAGCACTGAGTCATTCATTCAATTCCGATTCTGGCGAAGCACTTTCATCTCAGACACGATTTCAATATGTAAATTCCATTATCAAAGGAATGCCAGCTTCAAAAATCGACGAAGATAATAATAAAGAAATAGAAGAATCGGAAGAGAATGAAATGAAAGATGTAGATGAAAAAGATTTTAACGATCAACGATCTGAGGCATGGATAATGTGGTCAACAAAAATTTATGAACAAGCTGCGAGCATTTCATTGCAGAGTTGCGATGGCGAAACATTAAACGCATATTATAATACTGAAGTTGCTAAAAATATCAAACGCTTAATATACTATCTGCCTCTTTGGACTGGTATAATGATACAGTTTTCTGATGTAAAAATTTGCATCGCCACATCTTCTAGCGTTGAATCAGAATTCGCGAATCTAAAAAAACAAGCTTTTAAAAATGTATTGCCTCAGAAAGTTGATAAATTTGTTTTTAATCATATAGATTATTTAGATGGTCGCATTAAAGAAGCTTCAGCAAAATTTACATTAAAATCAAAAGAATCTATTGAAGAAAACTGTTTTTCCAAAGATATTGTAAAAGAATCTGCAAATCAGAACGCACATCTATCTATATATATAAGTCACGTCTGTCTGTATGTACGCGAATTACTCATTCGTTAGTGGACCAAATTTTTACCAAAAGCATATGAAATAGGGGTAGAATTTTCGGGAGATGAAAATGTCGCGGCCAATTTTTTGCTACCGATTTTCTGGAAACTTATTTTTCTAATTCTTCTAATTTTTTGGGAAATAATTGACCGAATTTTAAAGAATTATATATGAAATAGGGGTAGAATTTTCCGGGGAGTGATATAAAATGTATAATTTTTTGTTACCGATTTTTTTGGAAACCGGTTACAAAATTTTTCCAATTTTTTGGAAATTAATTGATTGAATCTTAAAGAATTATATGAAGTAAAGGTAAAATTTTCTAGGGAGTGCTATAAAGTGTATTATTTTTCGTTACCGATCTTTTTGGAAGCCGGTGAAGCCGTCAGCTGACTCGCAGCTCACGAACCCTGCCGCGAAGAAGAGGAAGCCGGAAATCCGGAGTGTAAGGAAGCTCGACAAGCCTCTCGCGATAAAGGATAGGAGAGAGGACAATCGCGAGAAGGGCCAGGTCAAGATAACGCCCAGACTAAAAGCGGCGTTACAGGACATATACCTGCTAACGAAACAACCGGAGTAAGGTCTCGACGGAGGCCCAAATGTAAATACGTTCAATTAGAATTAAGATAGTAATAAGTATAACCAGCAAGGGCAGTAATAAGACATACGCGAGGCCGAATCCTAAAATTCCCGTGGATTCATAATCCCATTTCAGTTTGAATTTCGTTCCTTTATATCATTACGCGGATAAATCGTTTTGTTTAAATAGGTTACGTTACCGGTGCATTAAACAACTTTCAGTTGATATTGTGTTTATTTAAGTTTTGGGTTTTGAGTTATTATTTGTTGATAAATAAAAGATAAATCATTTATTTCGCTATACCCAAATAAATAAAATAAATATGATTAAGTTACAAATTTTAGTTACCAAGTATACATAACAGTCGACATTAAAAGGTTAAATTACCGACGCGAAGAATAGCACATAGCTTGGTTGACCACTCATGGTAAACAGGGTACGGTGTTACCATCTATGGTAACCACGACGAGCATAGATTTCGAAACAGAATAGAAGTGGCGTCGAAATAGTAGTTTACCACCGAGACGGTAAGTACCGACCGCGACATACGCAAACCAAAAACCGAGCAATCGCCGCGAAGCGCAACAGCGAAATTAGGAGCCACGGTAAGGATGGCTATGGTTCCGGGAGCTACGAAAGCCGGAAGCAAAAACCAACATGACCATCACGTTCCTCTCCCTCTAAAACGTGGGAATCAATCGCGATAAAACAAAATTCATGTATAGTTTGTAATAGACAATGGCCATCGGTACATGGCTAGAGTATAAAACAAACCAAGGGACCCGGAATCGGGCGACTCATGGAATACGAAATAAGAAGAGGTCACGTAAGGGACCTGATGGACAAAACCCCGCTACGATGGGTGGAGGCGCCAAACGAATGACCACCCACGGAGGAGTATACTGGCCAACCGATATGGCAAGTGAGCGTAACGGGCGCACCGGCGAGCGCATGGACGCGAGTCCTGGCACTAGAATAAGCGAAAAAACGCGATATAAGGTCAGTGGTCAGGCGGAGGTCAATATTTGACCGACCACGCATGTGTTACGGGAATGAATACGCGCGAAGGGCGAAACTCTGATCCACGCGAGTAACATGAGTAAAGATCGAGAACGTTCGATCAGAGTTCCGCTTGGTAACAGGAAACTTCGAGAAGGAATGTGAATATCATGTAAAATGTCAAAATTGATTTATGATCTTGTTTGCGTGCGAACATCTGGCGATAGCGAACAATGGATTACGGAATGCGGAAGCATTCGGCAAATTGCGTGAACGAAATCCATTGGTCGCTAGGGGCGTTCCAGGGATGAAGTGGGAGCACCGAAACAACCCTATAAAAGGGCGAACGATCCATCGCTCGAGGAATTCGTTCTCCGAGCGCGATATAGAGATAAACTTCCGACGTTGAACGGTTGATTGTATTCGGAGTCGAATATCCCGCGGTAGTCGCGTTAATCCTAGTCATAAGCAAAAGCTTGTAAACATGAAACAAAAGGAAATATATTATACTTTACCAGATTAATGGATCCACAAATTAATTAACATACAATCGTGTGCGGTATCCTTACCTCTCTAAAATACTTACCTGATCCTGGAAACCACTCGTGAAAGAGCCTACGTCCGTCCGGGGAGACAGCGTTGGGGCAGCAGAGATCCAAGGGCGCCAACGGCGATGCACAGCCAAGGTCCAAAAGGGTCCAAGAAGCAAAGTCCAGCAACGTTGGGTGACGATCCAGCGACATCCTGGTAAATCTGAAACGAAAAGCAAGGGGAATCAGCTAAGGGGAGTAAATTGGGTGAATCCGTAGCGCGAACATAGAATTCTTTCTCGGTTTCTATAGATAAAATCGAGTGGCGACCGTGTCGGTGACACTGGAATCATCGATAATTATTAGCATCACACCTCCGTGCGGTTACACCGGTTACAAAATTTTTCCAATTTTTCGAAAATTAATTGACCGAATCTTAAAGAATTATATGAAGTAAGGGTAGAATTTCTCGGGAATTGCCATAAAATGTATAATTTTTCGTTACCGATTTTTTGGGAAATCGGTATCAGAAAATTTTCCAATTTTTCGGAAATTAATTGACCGAATCTCAAACAATTGTATATGAAGTAGAGGTAGAATTTTTTAGGGAATGCTATAAAGTGTATTATTTTTTGTTACCGATCTTTTTGGAAACCGGTCACAAAATTTTTCCAATTTTACGGGAAATAATTGAATCTTAAAAAATTACATATGAAATAAAGGTAGAATTTCCCAGGAATTGCTATAAAATGTAGAAAAAAGTATTATAAGAATTAGGAGCATCATCCGACAGAGAAAAAGAAGGAAGAAAAAAGAAGGATAAGGAGAAAAAGAAGAAGCAAAAACAAGACGCTGACAAAAAAACTGAAAAAAATCGCAAGAAAAAAAAATCTATATACAGGGTGTCGTGTAATAATCGCCGGACCTCTTGTATGCAAGTAGAGTGAGTTAAACCGAGTAGAAAAGTTATCTATCATTTTGCGAAATTCGCAATACTTATTGAGAAATTAATTGAAAAAGATCGGCCAATCCACGCGAGTAGAAGCCGCGCGGCCAGAAGAGACGTCCCGCACGCCCACTTACTAGCCGCGCGGCGAAGCGGCGGGAGGGGCCCTGCCGCTCGCGAGCCAGCAGTGGAATGGGCACTGCCGCTGGCTCGCCGCCAACGCGTAACGCTAAAGCTCCGCGTCGAATTATTCTCTCTCTCTCTCTCTCTCTCGCGCGCGCGCGTACACGAAATAAAAAATATGCTGTCAGAATAAAACGCCATTTACGGTTCGAGCTTGGATCTTGCAATTAGTAGCCTAATAATAATATTTTTTGTGTATTACACATAATTCTTTCTCCAACAATTAAAATTGTCTGCAGACTTGCAACACAGCTCCCGTTAGATCGAGTAGTAAAATCCTCTCCCTCCCCGTAATTAAATTGATTTGATTTAACTATTATTACGTTTACGCGAGCGTTACTTCTGTAGTAACTTACGATAATTCCTTCGCGTAAACTCTGTAGTAACTTACGATAATTTACTCCGCGTAAACGAGTGAACGATCGTAAGTTACTACAGAAGTAACGCTCGCGTAAACGTAGTATGTGACGCTAAGCATCTAAATAACTGTAAAGAATTTATTGTGAAAATTTTTATGTAGTGCACAAAAAATATTAATAAGCTACTAACAATAAGATCCAAACTCGGACCGTAAATGGCATTTTATTCTAATTTGATTATGCTGTCATTTCCTCGCCACCTTGCGGTATACAGCACGGCGCATTTTTTTTTAAGTGGTATCCCCAGTAGGTCTAATCCACTCTCATAAAATTTAATGTAACAATTGTTCGAAGTGCCTCCCTCGTTCTTGTAAACAAAGTTCGACCCTTCGAGTAATGTTGCGCGTCGCGCGATACGCCAGTTCTGGCGTGATGGTATTAAAAGCTGCGAGAATTGCTTCTCGCATTTCAGCTTCTGTACCATCACGCCTGTGCTCGACTACGGCTTTAATGTGTCCCCACACGAAATAATCGAGCACATTAAGATCTGGCGATCGCGGCGGCCAAATGATTGGGCCACCTCGACCCATCTATCTGTCCGGATAATGCGCGTTTAAAAATTCGCGTACCTGCCGAGAGAAATGTGCAGGAGCTCCGTCATGCTGAAAAATCATTTCTCTTCTTGCATGGAGCGGAATATCTTCGAGGAGAGCAGGCAACTCATTTTGAAGAAAATTCCTGTACATCTCTCCATTTAAACGGGGCGGTAGGAAGTATAAGGACCGATCTAAAAATTGCCCAAAAAAAATTATTTTTAAAGTTGCGAAAGAAAATTCCTTAAATAATTTTAAATGACTTCGATGACTAAAATTTAATATGAAGAAGGGCAAGGAAAGCCGTAACGGGATGTTCGTGTTAAATTATTTTTAATAAACAAATATTTTTCCCCCTAACCATAGTAAACTGCGCGTCGACAAAATCGTCAGACTTGAAACACAATTTTTGGTTGGTGCAGTAAAATTCCCTCCTACCTCCTTAATTAAATCGTTACGATTCAATTTTTTATGCTAAGCATCTAAAAATTGTAAAGAGATTTAGTGGGAGAGAATTTTACTACACCAACCAAAATTGTGTTTCAAGTTTGACGATTTGTCGGCGCGCAGTTTACTATGGTTGAAAAAATATTTGTTTATTAAAAATAATTTAACACGAACATCTCCCGTTACGGCTTTTCTTACCTTATTCTTTATAATAAAATTCCTTAACTTATACTAAGTAAAACTACTTACGATTCGGTCCGCTATTATTCCCGCCCATACATTAATCGCCCAGCGATATTGAAATGCGCGTTCTCGAACGACGTGCGGATTTTCCTCTGCCCAATACACATAATTACGTGTATTGAACACGCCATTCGGGGTAAACGTAGCTTCGTCCGACCATAAAATACAGTCGGGGAAAAATTCATTCCGCCGACACTGCGCGAGAAATCCTGCATGTGTTTCGCTGACTGTTAATATTTATTAAAAAATAACGCAAAAACATTAAATAAAGATAATAAAAATATCTTCACAAAAATAGATGCGCTGTTCTTGATCTATCGGAAAGAGTTGCTGTACTCCCTGATGATGATACGGATGCTTTCGGTTTCGACGTAAAACACGGTGCACTATGTCTCGCGAAAAACCAAGCATCCGAGACACCTTGCGTACGCTGTACCTGGGGTGTTATTCAAACACCTGCAGGATTCTTTCCTCTTCGTTTACACGAATTTGCATCGGTGCACCAGCGTTTCGTCGATTTAAGACGACACTTCCCGTTTCCCTGGCGCGTTGTACACACCTTCGAAATTACTTTGTCGTCGGGATATCTTTCACGCCCGGGGAATCGTTCCGCGTAAACACGAGCCGCGCCAACAGCGTTTTCGCCGGCTGTTGTGGAGCGACGAAAGCGAAGGAAAACCGCGGCGATAACAAATGAGCAGCGTTTTTCTTATTAGAAGCGTTGGAAACAAATGAACTCAGGAACAAATGAAGCATTTGTTATCGCCGCGGTTTTCCTTCGCTTTCGTCGCTCCACAACAGCCGGAGAAAACGCTGTTGGCGCGGCTCGTGTTTACGCGGAACGATTCCCCGGGCGTGAAAGATATCCCGACGACAAAGTAATTTCGAGGTGTGTACAACGCGCCAGAGAAACGGGAAGTGTCGTCTTAAATCGACGAAACGCTGGTGCACCGATGCAAATTTGTGTAAACGAAGAGGAAAGAATCCTGCAGGTGTTTGAATAACACCCCAGGTACAGCGTACGCAAGATGTCTCGGATGCTTGGTTTTTCGCGAGACATAGTGCACCGTGTTTTACGTCGAAACCGAAAGCATCCGTATCATCATCAGGGAGTACAGCAACTCTTTCCGATAGATCAAGAACAGCGCATCTATTTTTGTGAAGATATTTTTATTATCTTTATTTAATGTTTTTGCGTTATTTTTTAATAAATATTAACAGTCAGCGAAACACATGCAGGATTTCTCGCGCAGTGTCGGCGGAATGAATTTTTCCCCGACTGTATTTTATGGTCGGACGAAGCTACGTTCACCCCGAATGGCGTGTTCAATACACGTAATTATGTGTATTGGGCAGAGGAAAATCCGCACGTCGTTCGAGAACGCGCATTTCAATATCGCTGGGCGATTAATGTATGGGCGGGAATAATAGCGGACCGAATCGTAAGTAGTTTTACTTAGTATAAGTTAAGGAATTTTATTATAAAGAATAAGGTAAGAAAAGCCGTAACGGGAGATGTTCGTGTTAAATTATTTTTAATAAACAAATATTTTTCCAACCATAGTAAACTGCGCGCCGACAAATCGTCAAACTTGAAACACAATTTTGGTTGGTGTAGTAAAATTCTCTCCCACTAAATCTCTTTACAATTTTTAGATGCTTAGCATAAAAAATTGAATCGTAACGATTTAATTAAGGAGGTAGGAGGGAATTTTACTGCACCAACCAAAAATTGTGTTTCAATTCTGACGATTTTGTCGACGCGCAGTTTACTATAGTTGGGGGGAAAAATATTTGTTTATTAAAAATAATTTAACACGAACATCCCGTTACGGCTTTCCTTGCCCTTCTTCATATTGAATTTTAGTCATCGAAGTCATTTAAAATTATTTAAGGAATTTTCTTTCGCAACTTTAAAAATAATTTTTTTTGGGCAATTTTTAGATCGGTCCTTATACTTCCTACCGCCCCGTTTAAATGGAGAGATGTACAGGAATTTTCTTCAAAATGAGTTGCCTGCTCTCCTCGAAGATATTCCGCTCCATGCAAGAAGAGAAATGATTTTTCAGCATGACGGAGCTCCTGCACATTTCTCTCGGCAGGTACGCGAATTTTTAAACGCGCATTATCCGGACAGATAGGATGGGTCGAGGTGGCCCAATCATTTGGCCGCCGCGATCGCCAGATCTTAATGTGCTCGATTATTTCGTGTGGGGACACATTAAAGCCGTAGTCGAGCACAGGCGTGATGGTACAGAAGCTGAAATGCGAGAAGCAATTCTCGCAGCTTTTAATACCATCACGCCAGAACTGGCGTATCGCGCGACGCGCAACATTACTCGAAGGGTCGAACTTTGTTTACAAGAACGAGGGAGGCACTTCGAACAATTGTTACATTAAATTTTATGAGAGTGGATTAGACCTACTGGGGATACCACTTAAAAAAAAATGCGCCGTGCTGTATACCGCAAGGTGGCGAGGAAATGACAGCATAATCAAATTAGAATAAAATGCCATTTACGGTCCGAGTTTGGATCTTATTGTTAGTAGCCTTATTAATATTTTTTGTGCACTACATAAAAATTTTCACAATAAATTCTTTACAGTTATTTAGATGCTTAGCGTCACATACTACGTTTACGCGAGCGTTACTTCTGTAGTAACTTACGATCGTTCACTCGTTTACGCGGAGTAAATTATCGTAAGTTACTACAGAGTTTACGCGAAGGAATTATCGTAAGTTACTACAGAAGTAACGCTCGCGTAAACGTAATAATAGTTAAATCAAATCAATTTAATTACGGGGAGGGAGAGGATTTTACTACTCGATCTAACGGGAGCTGTGTTGCAAGTCTGCAGACAATTTTAATTGTTGGAGAAAGAATTATGTGTAATACACAAAAAATATTATTATTAGGCTACTAATTGCAAGATCCAAGCTCGAACCGTAAATGGCGTTTTATTCTGACAGCATATTTTTTATTTCGTGTACGCGCGCGCGCGAGAGAGAGAGAGAGAGAGAGAATAATTCGACGCGGAGCTTTAGCGTTACGCGTTGGCGGCGAGCCAGCGGCAGTGCCCATTCCACTGCTGGCTCGCGAGCGGCAGGGCCCCTCCCGCCGCTTCGCCGCGCGGCTAGTAAGTGGGCGTGCGGGACGTCTCTTCTGGCCGCGCGGCTTCTACTCGCGTGGATTGGCCGATCTTTTTCAATTAATTTCTCAATAAGTATTGCGAATTTCGCAAAATGATAGATAACTTTTCTACTCGGTTTAACTCACTCTACTTGCATACAAGAGGTCCGGCGATTATTACACGACACCCTGTATATAAGTCACGTCTTCTGTCTGTCTGTATGTACGCGAACTACTTCCACATTTATGGGCCGATTCTCTCGAAATTGGTAACAAAATGTTGCAAATTTTTCGGGGATGGCACGCACACACCCACACACACACACACATACAGAGCAGCAGCAAAAATCAGCATAATGTAAGTAAATTTGAATTAATGCTTCTTTTTCCTCTAAATTTTTCGCGTACTCTCTCTCTCTCTCTTTCTCGATCTTCTTGGAAATCGGTTCCGAAATTTTTTCAAATTTTACGAGAATTAATTGACTAAATCTCAAAGAATTGTATATGAAGTAAGGGTAGAATGTCCCAGAGAGTACCATAAAATGTACAATTTTTTGTTACCGATTTTTTTGGAAACCGGTTACGAAATTTTTCCAATTTTTTGGGAATTAATTGACCGAATCGCAAAGAATTGTATATGAAGTAGGGGTAGAATTTCTCGGGGATTGCCATAAAGTGTATAGCTTTTTGCTACCAATTCTCTGGAAACCGAGGATAGATTTATACATATGAAATAAATATCTATATATATAGAAAAGAAGGAGGATGATAAGGAGAAAAAGAAGAAGCGGAAACAAGAGTGACTATAAGTTGCCGATTTCACATATTAAATGTCATAATCATGGAAAATACATCGAAAATGAAAGCGATAAGTAATGAAATGGAACATAATTCGATTGAAGAATCAATAGAAAGATTGAGAGAATTGGAAGAAAGAATTATAAATGGTATGTAAGAATAATAATTAATTAGTTAATTGTATATAGATGTTTAAATCGCTTATACGATTTTTTTCAATATATAAAATTTCAGCATTAGAAGATGGTGAGGACGAGATATTAATAACTGCAATAATTCAATTTGAAAAGATCACAAAATAATATAACAGAATGTGAAAAGAAAGAAAATTGTATGGAGGAAAAGAAGGAAGAAAAGAAGGAGGATGATAAGGAGAAAAGCCAGGAAAGGACAGAATGTGAGAAGAAAGAAAATTGTATGGAAGAAAAGAAGGAGAATGATAAGGAGAAAAGCCAGGAAAAGAAGCGGAAACAAGACGTTGACAATTGTATGTAGAAAAAGGAAGAAAAAAAGGAGAATGATAAGGATGACAAGGATAAAAAAAATCACAAAAAAAATTATAAATTACAATTATTATATAAGTACATATTATTTTTTATATATATGTATTTAATATGTATAAATCTATATATATTTATTAAAAAATATATAAATTGTATATAAATTGTATATAAATTGTAACTGTAGCATAAAATTATTATTACTACTATACATGCCTCTTGCTATACATATCCCATACAGCACAAAATGTTTTCAAAAAATATTTCTAAATATTTCTATACGAATATTGCGAGAAACATTTTAAAATAATTTTAGGAATATTTTAAAATGGTTTAAAAACCTTTTGTGGTAACATTTTTAAGAATATTTTAAGAATTTTTTAAAAATATTTTTAAAAAGGTTTTTTTTATTACCCAGACAAAATTTTCTAAAATATTTGAAATGTATTTTTGAAATATTATGAAATATTCTTAATTAAAGATGTATGTCGCTTTATGTCAAAATAAAGAGATAAAGCTGAAATTTACAGGGATTGTGCACTTATATATCCCAAAAACCTGTGTTTTTGCGATCGATTGTCCGACCCGTTTCTGAGATATTTACTTTAAAAGTTACAGAAATTATATATATATGGATATACTTCCCATGTAATTATTAAGGTCATATTTCGTCCACGACGTCTAATGTCCTTTATATGACGTGTATTTGTGATCCTATTGTGGACGAAAGTATGCCGTCATGAAAAATTTGGTACACGACAATTTTATTTTCGTTTTTTGAGTTTTTCTTAATTATTAGAACAGACCCATACAGCATAGAAGCTTGCAAGACGTTGCAGGAACGTTACAAGTTGCAATGTAATGTTGTAAAGACAATTGCAACATTTCGTTGAAATATTAGAACAACATTGCAGAAATATTATAAGAATAATTGAAAATATAGTACTATAACTTACTCCGTGAACATATATGCACACACATACATAAAAAATAGATTTTTTTAGATTTATGTTTCTTTAAATTTGATTCCTAATTATTTTTGAACTTTGATTCAATTCATTAAATTTTTTATTTTGTCAGGTAGCGTCTTTAGGCGTTATCATGCATGTTGTTAACGTTATTATATTTATATTATATTATGTTAAATATATGAATTTCATATTAATAATTATATTATTGTACATTAATTTTAATTGCGTTATTATTTTTAATATATACCGGTTATTATCATTACACGATTTTTGAACACTATAAAGATATGTTATGTAGTAGTATGAACAACAAGGAAGCGTCAGAATCAAAGGATCATCACTAGTCCGTTCAATCATCGATATCAAGCGACGTTAGGTGCGGTACTGACTCGGATGGGTGACCGCGCGGCGTATGCACACACGACATATTGATAATAAACGTATTTTTTTTCTAAAATTCTTAATTCACAAAAGCATAACGGCATATACATACCTACTCATATTTATGTCATTTTTAAAGCATTTTTAAAATTATTATGAACATATTTTATTTTTTAAACAATATTTCTAAAAGATTTTGCAAATATTATTGAATATATTTATTTGCAATTTTTTAAAAATATTTTTGAAAATATTTTTCTGACATGATCTGACGGACATAGAAACATTTTAAAAATATTTTTGTAAATTATTTAATAATATTTTAATCTTCCTAAAAAATGTTTTAAAAATATTTAAAAAACATTTTGTGTGTATGGGATCACACATATACACACACGTACGCACACGCACACACACACCCACACCCACACACATATCACATATATACACACACACACACGCACGCGCAGCACAAACCCACACACACACACACACACACACACACACACACACACATATCATATACATACACACACGCACGCACACGCACGCACACACCCACACCCACACCCACACACGCACACATACAGAGAAGCAGCAAAAATCAGCATAATGTAAGTAAATTTGAATTAATGCTTCTTTTTTCTCTAAATTTTTCACGTACTCTCTCTCTCTCTCTTTCTCTCTCGATTTTTGCAGGCTTCTGCAATTTTCTCTTTGAAGATTTTTTGTATTTAATTCTTCCGTCAATGATACCGCTATTTTAAAAAAAAACTAGCATGCCCCGCCGGGCTTCGCCCCGGAGAACATGTGTATTAAGACACGCAAATAGTCTCTCTCTCTCTCTCTCTCTCCCCCTCTCTCTCTCTCTCCTCTTTCTCTCCCTTTCTTCCTCTCTTCCTTTCTTCCTCTCTCTTTTTCTCCCTCTCTCCCTCTCTTCCTCTCTCCCTCTCTCCTTTTTTTCCTCTCTCCCTCTCTCCCTCTCTCCCTCTCTCTCCCTCTCTGTCCCTCTCTCTCCTTTTCTCAGATCGATAACGAAAAACTATACAGTTTATAGCACTCCCCGAGAAATTCTACCCGTTTTATATACAATTCTTTAAAATTCGATCAATTATTTCCCGAAAAATTCGTCAAACTTCTGATACCTGCTTTCAAAAAGATCGGTAATGAAAAATTATATACTTTATAGCACTCCCCGGAAAATTTAACCCCTACTTTATGTACAATTCTCTGAGATTCGGTCATTCCGAAATCGGTTTCCAAAAAGATCGGTAACAAAAAATAGTACATTTTATAGCACTCCCCGAGAAATTCTACTCCTTCTTCATGTATAATTTTTTAAGAATCAATTATTTCCCGAAAAATTTAAAAAATTAAAAAAACCGGTTTCCAAAAAGATTGGTAACGAAAAATTATACACTTTATAGCACTCCCCGAAAAATTCTACTCCTGTTTGATCCATAATTCTTTGAAATTCGGTGAATTATTTCCCGAAAAATTAAAAAAATTAAAAAAAACCGGTTTCCAAAAAATCGGTAACAAAAAACTATACACATAGTGGCACTCCCCGGAAAATTCTACCTCTATTTCATATATTTCAATCAATTATTTCCCGAAAAATTTGAAAAATTAAAAAAACCGGTTTCTAAAAAGATCGGTAACAAAAAATTGTACACTTTATAGCACTTCCCGGAAAATTCTACCCTTGTTTGATCTATAATTCTTTGAAATTCGGTGAATTATTTCCCGAAAAATTAAAAAAATTAAAAAAACCGGTTTCCAAAAAATCGGTAACAAAAAACTATACACATAGTGGCACTCCCCGGAAAATTCTACCCCTATTTTATATATTTTAATCAATTATTTCCCAAAAAATTAAAAAAATTAAAAAAACCGGTTTCCAAAAAGATCGGCTATACAAATTATACAATTTGTAACACTCCCCGGGAAATTCTACCCCTGTTTTATATACAATTCTTTAAAATTCGGTCAATAAATTCCCGAAAAATTGAAAAAATTTAGGAACCGTCTTCCAAAAAAATCGGTAACAAAAAATTATACATTTTATAGCACTCCCCAGGTAATTCTACCCCTATTTTATATACAATTCTTTAAAATTCGGTCAATTATTTCTCGAAAAATTAAAGAAATTAAAAAAACCGGTTTCCAGAAAATCGGTAACGAAAAACTATACACCCTATAACACTCCCCGGAAAATTCTACCCCTATTTCATATACGCTTGGTAAAAATTTGGTCCATTGGTTTTCGAGATCATAACGAACAAAAAAAAGGCTACAAACTCTATGTCTTTATAATAATAGTATAGATATATAGAAATAAATTATATGTGGTTATATATATAGATATAAAACCACAATTTCTTTCTCTCTCTTTCTCTGTTTTTTTCTTTCTATCTCTTTATTCACACACACATACGTACAGGCTGTATCATGACGATACAGAGCAGTACGACGGGTTGCCCATTCGAGCAGGCGCGCATGGTCGTTCACAATTGCGTTGACTTCGGTGCATCACCTATAATCACTTGCATATCTTTTTTACAATAAAATGGACTTTGTAGCGCCCGAAGTTGCAATAAAATTGTGACGGATTTCCGCAGCAGTAACGTTAAAACAGAAGTCGAGATGACAATACAGGTTATGACACGGTAAAATACGGTAAAATAAAATCTAACACGGTAAAATACGGCGAAATAAAATCAAACACGGTAAATAACTTTAAAATAATATCAAACGCGGTAAAATACGGCGAAATAAAATCAAATACGGTAAAATACGGCGAAATAAAATCAAATACGGTAAAAAACGTTAAAATAAAATCAAACACGGTAAAAAACTTTAAAATAAAATCAATCGCGGTAAAATACGGTGAAATAAAATCAAATACGGTAAAATACGGCAAAATAAAATCAAATACGGTAAAAAACGTTAAAATAAAATCAAACACGGTAAAAAACTTTAAAATAAAATCAATCGCGATAAAATACGGTGAAATAAAATCAAACACGGTAAAATACGGTGAAATAAAATCAAGCACGGTAAAAAACGTTAAAATAAAATCAAACACGGTAAAAAACTTTAAAATAAAATCAAATACGGTAAATTATGGCAAAATAAAATCAAATACGGTAAAATACGGCGAAATAAAATTAAATACGGTAAAAAACGTTAAAATAAAATCAAACACGGTAAAAAACTTTAAAATAAAATCAATCGCGGTAAAATACGGTGAAATAAAATCAAATACGGTAAAATACGGCAAAATAAAATCAAATACGGTAAAAAACGTTAAAATAAAATCAAACACGGTAAAAAACTTTAAAATAAAATCAATCGCGATAAAATACGGTGAAATAAAATCAAACACGGTAAAATACGGTGAAATAAAATCAAGCACGGTAAAAAACGTTAAAATAAAATCAAACACGGTAAAAAACTTTAAAATAAAATCAAATACGGTAAATTATGGCAAAATAAAATCAAATACGGTAAAATACGGCGAAATAAAATCAAATACGGTAAAAAACGTTAAAATAAAATCAAACACGGTAAAAAACTTTAAAATAAAATTAATCGCGGTAAAATACGGTGAAATAAAATCAAATACGGTAAAATACGGTGAAATAAAATCAAGCACGGTAAAAAACGTTAAAATAAAATCAAATACGGTAAATTATGGCAAAATAAAATCAAATACGGTAAAAAAACGTTAAAATAAAATCAATCGCGGTAAAATGCGGTAAAATAAAATCAAACACGGTAAAATACGGTAAAATAAAATCAAACACGGTAAAATACGACGAAACAAAATCAAATGCGGTAAGAAAACGTTGAAATAATATCAAAATCTAATTCGGTAAAATACGGCGAAATAAACGAAAAACCATAGTCCATTATAATCATTATATGTTATAATTTTATTACTTAAATTATTTTTTGCACACAATGTTTATGCACAGGGCAAAAGTCAGCAATTAGCATATGTGTGCAAATTTAAATTATAAGTCGGCTAATAAATTTTATTCAATGTAAGTTTAAATAATGGCAGAAATCACCATTAACAAATCTTACAATATTCATTTTGTTTAATTAATTAATAATTTATCATTAAATTGATAATCATTTTAATATATCAATGCTAATGAGCATTATATAGTTTTTTAATTATCATAATATTTAATAAATACTTTTCAGTAATAAATTCCATGTAGATTTAAATGAGATTCAGTAGCATTATTTACATAAAGATGCTTATTAGCATCAGTATATTGAATTAATTATTAATGTTAATGATGAAATATTAATAATCTCAAATAAATGTTGTTAGACGTAAGATCCGCTGATAATCGTTTTTATCGTTATAAATAACGATGGTAACGGTTATCAATTCGTGCCTAATAACATTTATTTCAGATTATTAATATATATATATATATTAATAATCTGAATATATATCTGAATATATATTATATAATATATTGTCACGTCTTTTTCACTCCCGGAGCGGTCCGGGCCGTTTGACGGATCAAAAGGGGAAGGAGAGAAGGATGATAAGCCTCTCCGGTAGTTCTCTCGCACCCCCGACACTCCACTAACCGAATTTTATTGTTGGGCGCCAGACGCGTAAATTCGCGTCCGCGAAATATGATTTTAACGCAAAGGCTTGCACGCAGGTAGCATCGGATCGTAATCACACCAACGCAAATAATATCTCGGCGCAACCAATATCGCGTGGAGAATCTAGGTGTCCTAACGCGAATAACACCTAACGCAATTAAAGCAACGTATTTACAATATTTATTTTACAGGACATGTTCTACATGTCCACCATTGTTCTCCAAACACAATGCGACTCTCCGCATAAAATTTTGTCGCACTCTACTTAGTGTGACGGGTGTAATACCGCGACTTGCAACCCGTATTCTTTCTATTAATTCGTTGCGATTCATGGGTAGTGTCTTATATACCTGATCGCGTATAAAACCCCATGCAAAAAAGGCCAGAGGCGTGAGATCAGGTGATCGCGGAGGCCACTCGTGCAGATCACTGTGAATGCCTATCCACTTGTTCGGAAATCGACGATTCAAAATCGTACGGGCAAGAACGGAAGTATGGGCTGGATGGCCGTCTTGTTGGAAGATGATGTTTGGGCGGATGTGTAATGGAACATCTTCCAACAAACCGGGCAGTGTTTCCTCCAGAAACTCGGAATATACTTCTGCCGTGACATTGACATTTTCAGGGAAAAAGTACGGTCCGATAATCGTATCGTCCACAATCCCCATCCAAACGTTGACGTGAAACCTTCCCTGGACGTGCGTTTCTTTTATACAGTGGGGGTTCTCTACCGCGTAATGGTGTTCATTATGGCGATTAATCATGCCATCACTGCGGAAAGTGCTCTCGTCTGTCCATAATATACTCCGCAGAAAGTTGTCATCCTCAATATCATTAATATCGTCAATCTGTATGATATAAAGGTACAATAATGTATCTGTGTATTTTTTTCATGTTTTTTATGCCTTTTTTGCAATTTGTTAAAAATTATTATTAATTTTCTGTTTATTACTTAGGTTGACATTTTATCGCGCAAACTTTAGAAGAAACGGTGATATGATTAGCCACGATATAAAAAACGCGTTAACGAGAAATATTCGATAAACGAAAGTTATTTGCCACGATTTCGTATAAAAGTTTAAAATATAGCTAATACATTATTAAACTATATAATTTACCTGTTCTAAGACCCAATCACAAAATCTTTCTCGACGGAGCAAATCTTGGGGGAGCAACATTTGAGTTGTGTGTCTCTTGTAAGGATGCATTCTTAAATCTTTTTTAATAACCCTATGCGCCTTGTTATGGTCCATACCGAGATCATATCCGATACTTCTCGTACTGGTGTGCGGATTTTCTGTTACTGCTTCTCTCACTTGATTGATAATTTCTTCCGGGCGATGGTGATGATTTAGCGCGCGTGTTGACGCGTGTAACGTGCCATGCTGGACAACGCGAGTTAATAAAGTATGAAAATACCCGTGTGCCGGGTGCCGCTTTTCAGGAAAGCGCTCAGCGTATAAAATTGCGGCCTGCCTTCCATTTTTACGACATTCGCCGTAAATCAACAACATATTAGCCAACTCTTCGTTAGTATAACGAGGATGCTCCATCGTTCACCATTTGACGTTTTTGAAACAGACGAGTGAATTTTCCGTAGACGGACAAAAAACTATCTAGTCCGACGTTCTTTTCCTTGCGTTCAACGCGAGGATTGAAAACGCGGTGAACGATGGAACGTCCTCGTTATACTAACGAAGAGTTGGCCAATATGTTATTAATTTACGGCGAATGTCATAAAAATGGAAGGCAGGCTGCAATTTTGTACGCTAAGCGCTTTCCTGAAAAGCAGCACCCGGCACACGGGTATTTCCATACCTTATTAACTTACCTTGTCCAGCATGGCACGTTACACGCGTCAACACGCGCACAAAATCATCATCATCCCCGGAAGAAATTATCAATCAAGTGAGAGAAGCAGTTACAGAAAATCCGCACACCAGCACGAGAAGTATCGGATATGATCTCGGTATGGACCACAACAAGGCGCATAGAATTATTAAGAAAGATTTAAGAATGCATCCTTACAAGAGACACACAACTCAAATGTTGCTCTCCCAAGATTTGCTCCGTCGAGAAAGATTTTGTGATTGGGTCTCAGAACAGGTAAATTATATATTGCTTCCTCATAGAGAAAGTTTTGTTTTCGTAAATTTGTATATGAACTTTTGATTGTGTATAAAGTTGGTTCTAATCAACCAAATTTAAAAGAATTATATATAAAATAAGGGTAGAAGTTATATAAAAAACACAGTGTAGTGTTAATCCCCTTTAAAGAAGGTATGAAATCAATGTTTGAACTTTGCTAAGCTGATCGAGTGTCGAGCGTTTATTTTATAAATGACTGTATAAGTTACTGATTTCATTTAACAGTAGTACCTCATGGGTGACGAAGAAATCTATTATCGTGACTTTACAAACGTCGGTTAACTTTAAACCTTAGTTTACTCACTATTCATCTCTTTCTAAGGGGGACAGTTAGAACATCTCAAGTCTCAATAATTGAGACTTTAAAAAATAATGTTTTAAAATAATAAAAAAGTGTGCAAGTAGAAACTTGCATATTACTTGCATATTACTACATTATTGTTTCCTCATAGTTTTTATTCTATATTATTTGTTAGTTTAATACTCTACTATTATTATCTGCGTGACTGCTATGATTTCGAAGTATTTGTGAGTTTAGTTTTCTACCAATATTATCTTGCTCATCAACGGCGCCTTCCGCGCGTTTACTAAATTAACGTAATTCTCCGCTTATTTCTGGCGTCCGCGTTACTGCCATTCTTATTGTTCAAAACTTGACGCCCGTGTTATCAGCTATCTATTTGCTTTTTCTGATTAATGGAAGCCGAAATGGCCGCATTGTTTTCCGAAAGTTATTCTACAATAAATGTCCCTATTCATTTGTTAGCTGACTGAGTTAATGATTTGCGTGTCATCCCGCTGAACATCGCGCTGCCCTTAAGCAACCCAGCGCGCACTGCTATTAGGGCGAGCTAGCCGATTCCTCGCACACCGACTTATTTCGCCTTGCGTCTCTCTCTTTAGTTTCTCGCGATTTCACGGACGCGAATTCACGCGTCTGGCGCCCAACAATAAAATTCGGTTAGTGGAGTGTCGGGGGTGCGAGAGAACTACCGGAGAGGCTTATCATCCTTCTCTCCTTCCCCTTTTGATCCGTCAAACGGCCCGGACCGCTCCGGGAGTGAAAAAGACGTGACAATATATATATATATATATATATATATATATATATATATATATATATATATATATATATATGTCCAATGGCAGTTTTGACGACCATTTTTCAATTTTGTATTAACATATGTACAATTACCATAGGAATAACGTGCTAAAAGTTTTCTTTTTAATTCTTCTTAGTTTTCAAGTAAAATGAAAAAATGTACAGAACGGCAGTTTCGACTACTTCTTCCGTAATTTGGCAGTTTTGACTACAGTGTATATAAGATGTACACATTGCAGAATTATAATGGTTGTTTTGACGACACGTCGTGTATAATATACATAGATCTTGGCGGTATAAAGATTGTTTTGACAACTAGTTGTCAAAGCATCCGTTATACTGTTTGAATTAGTCATCAAAACAACCTTTATGTCGCTATAAACCATATACATACTATTTCTTGCTGAAATTATAGTATAACAGGAAAGGGTTAATTTCTTATGCAAAAAATAGATCAAAAATTTAAAATATAAAATTTCTACAAGGTATTTTACAGTGTATATAAGATTTTATACATTATATTCAAAACTGCGGAATAACGAAAAAAATAGTATGAATATGGTTTATAGCGACAAAAAGGTTATTTTGACGTCTAATTAAAACGGTATAATAGCTTTTACGATTAGACGTCAAAACAACCTTTATACCACCAAAATCTACATATATACGTAGGTCGGTACGAAAATAATGGCTCCTAATTTCTTTTCTTTCGAATCCGGCGTTATAGAAAATTTTGCGTTTCACTGATATAGTTATTACTTGAAGTCTATAGTTATATTATATTGAGTGGTGTTGTAAAATCAGTTACGTTAGTGTGTCACACGAATAGTTCAAACTGGTGTGTTTTAGATACGTGTAACAGACAAGGGCGGTGATTGAATTTCTTACCATGGAAGAAGTGAGTCTTATTGAAACCCATTCGTAATTTTTAATATTATTTAAAAAACTTATTTGATATAAGAAAATCAGCTTCAATGACTTTGACCGTGACAAATATTGTCAAAACTATGATTTTGTGTTCTTAGTCATATATAGATATTGGCGATATAAAGGATGTTTTGACAACTAGTCAAAGCGTCCATTATACTGATTTAATTAGTCATCAAAACAACCTTTATGTCGCTATAAACCACATACATACTATTTCTTGCTAAAATTATGGTATAATAGGGAAGGATTAATTTCTTATGCAAAAATTAGATTAAAAACTTGAAATATAAAGTTTCTATAAGATATTCTACAATGTATTTTACTTATATACATTATACTCAAAACTGAAGGATTACGAAAAAATAGTCGAAACTGTAATTTCTCATCTTACCTGAAAACTAATAAAAATATTTAAAAAAGACTTTTTGCATGTTATTGTTAGAATAATACCTTTTTAAAAAAGGTAAAAAAGGCGCTCAATACATGCGCAGTGTATGCTATTAAACAACCCAAGTAATAGCAGTAGCTTTAATTTTTCTTTAAATTATTGTATCACAAAATTGCATTACCTTATTCAGCCCAAGTGATATGTATTTAAAAAAATATATGTATATAAAATTTTGCGCCAATTACAAAGAGAATACATGTATATATTGCTTCGAAAAATAATTCGTGCAACTACTTTAAAAAAATAAAACCCAAGTGGTACGTATTTTTGTATTCCCATTCAAGGATCTTCCTATTTCAACCCAAGTGGTAGTAGCTTTAATTCTCCTTAACAATTATAATATTACAAAGAATTATTTTAATCACAAAGGATTAAAGAGGTAATAGTACAAAATAAAAATATTTAATTAAAATAAAATAAATTTTTTTGTAAAAGAAACAGCGCTGCTAGAAATTTAATAAAGTACTAAAATTTTGATTAAATAAAAAAGAACAATAAACATAATTTAGGAAAGAACGCGACGGGAGTAAAAAAGCAGCTTTTTAAAATAATTAACATAGATGTATATACAGTGTGTCCCTAAAATCGGAACAGTCAAATATCTCAAAATTAAAGCATTATTGAAAATAATCCATAAAAATTATAGTTAACTCCAGATTCCAAAATTGAAATTACAATAATATATTACAACAATACGATATTAAGAGAGGACCTGAGACTACAACATGGTATTGGTGCATGGATCATGAGTAAAAATAACCTTTTTAATTATTATTAAAAATTTTTATTTCTTTATTATAATAATTAATTTTAAATGTTTAATTATTATTGAGGATATACTGAAAGAAATAGTATAAATTCGTACGTTTTGGCTGTAATTTAAGCCATCTTCAGCGATTAAGTATAATGACTATATCTCACGCTATCCGTTAACACTGATGATTGCTTTACGATTGATTGGTCTGGAAGCCACGCAATGACTATATGATCATAGTCATGTAGTCACAACAAAAGTATAATCCATTTTGTGTTGTAGGTTTCTATACCGTGCATGTTTCAACCTATGTCTAATCTCTCAGGTAACTAAATCAACAAAATTCAAATAAATTCTTTGATAAACAATATTTTGAGCATTTGAAGAATATTAATATTTAAGGCTCCTAGGTACTCGTCGCTGCCATGTTAGATTGTGACGTCAGAGAAATGATACGCTGAGAATTCTGACGTGCAATTGCCAAATAAAAAGATATTTGCATAAAATAATACTTGCATAAAATGATACACTGAGAATTCTGGCGTGCAATTGCCAAATAAAAAGATATTTGCATAAAATAATACTTTTATGATCATTTCAGCACACTTCAAAAGTGTCCACACTACTTCGAACTGTCCCTTTCCCTTGACAATTAATACATAGCCGTAAAATAAATGTAATACGAAGCCTAGTCATGCAAGCATTTTACCCAGAAAGGGAGTATTTTTTAAGTGTGCTGAAGTGATCTAAGTATTATTTTATGCAAATATCTTTTTCACAACACCTTCACGAAAAGTTCGACTTTCCATGCCTGTAGAGAGGGGCGAAAGTGACCAATTTCACGCCAGGGCGGCATAGCGGGAGGAAAGTGAGCACTTTCCTCCCGCTACTGCCGCCCTGTCGTGAAATTGGTCACTCTCGCCTCTCTCTAGGCATGGAAGTCGAACTTTCCGTAAAGCTATTGTGAAAAATAACGTGTGCACCTCGGGTCGAAAGCTTTTTCAGACTCGTGTGATTGCCGCCCGAGCCGAAGGCTCGGGCGGCAAACTTCGCACTCGTCTGAAAAACGCTACTTTCGCCCCTTGGTGCACAATATACTATTTATTTGGAAATGGCACGCAAGAATTCTTAGAGTGTCATTTCTCGCCTCTGACGTCATGATCTAACATGGCCGCGGTGAGAGCCCAGAAGCCTTAAAAAACAAAACTTCTATACAGTATTAGGAAAAGAATCTTAAATGGTAATGATAATATCATGCTTTTCCATTTCTTCTGCTTCAGATCACTACTGGATAACTTACGCGACAAATATTATTGTCTTACTTAATACATCCTTTCCTTAGTTTTGTTCTCAAATCTTCCGTTTTTGTTTTAGATCGCCATAGAATGAGTCTACATAGACACCTTTGTTATAGCATTCAGGTAAGTTTAGTTTTATACGTATCGCTGTTTTAACAAAAAATGTAATATGTTCTATTTTGTTGCAGGTTTCTATGGTACGCATATTTCAACTTATATTCAATGAAGTAAAACGTTTTAATAAAATGTAAAACAGATTTTTCAAAGAACAATAATAAACTTTTATTTTTGATAAAAAACTAAGTTTTAAATTACAAAGAAACCTGATAAATTAACAATGCTCTTTAGTATTTTTAGACATATAACTTTTTTAAATATTAATCAAGTTATCTTAAATGAGTAATGTCTCACTATATTTTTTTTTAAGTCTTACACTTTAACCAAATTACATTCTACGCCGATATTATTGTCTTGTTAAGGCTCCTGAGCTC
This sequence comes from Temnothorax ravouxi, assembly GCA_030770255.1. Classification (NCBI taxonomy): domain Eukaryota; kingdom Metazoa; phylum Arthropoda; class Insecta; order Hymenoptera; family Formicidae; genus Temnothorax; species Temnothorax ravouxi. Next base: position 81,874 of record JASTWP010001221.1, read on the forward strand.
TCGCCGCGGTTATGTGAAGTTGTGATGTCAGAGAGAAATGGCGTTGAGAATTCTTACGCACCATTTCCAAATAAAGATATCAGCATAAAATAACACTACAGATCACTTCAGCACACTTTGAAAATACTCCAAGATCAATCCCTTTCCTTTGACAGTTAATAAATAGCCGTAAAACGAATGTGATACGAAACCTAGTCAAGCAAGCTCATGCGCAGGCGAGTGACTAGGCTTCGTATCACATTCGTTTTACGACTATTTATTAATTGTCAAAGGAAAGGGATTGATCTTGGAGTATTTTCAAAGCATGCTGAAGTAATCTAAAGTGTTATTTTATGCAATTATATTTTTATTTGGAAATGGCACGCAAGAATTCTCAACGTCTCATTTTTCGCTTGTGATGTCACGATTTCAGTATAGCCGTGGCGAGAATCTTTAATTAAGAGCTTTAAGTTAATATACTTCAACTAATCTCGTTCGTAAATCTAGCGCTTATTTTCAGATCGCGTTAGAGTGTCAATCTACATAGACGCTTTTTTTATATCAGTCAGTTAAGATTGGCATTACACGTATCGCTATTTAAAAATATATATAATCATTTACATTTTGTATCATAAATATCTAAGACACGCATATTTCACAACTTATATCTTTCAACTTAAATCTATATCAAATAAACTAATTTAACAAAATTCAGTTAAATTCTCCGATAAATAATAAACTTTCAATAAGCTTTAAATATTTTAAAAAATTAAGTTTTACACAATATCATAAAATAATCTTAAAAATTAATAATACCACAGTATTTTCAAATAAATGGAACTTTTGTGAAATATTAATCAAGCCATCTTAAATATAAATATCTCACTATTTTCTTCTTATTGTTTTAGGTTTCTATCGGATTACATCCTATGCTATTATTAAATTCTTTACTTTTGTCCTTAAACCTATTGTTTTTGTTTCAGATCGCCATAGAACATAGACGCCTTTATTATAACAGTCAGGTAAGTTCGGTTCTTACGTATCACTATGTTTTAACAAAAATAATTTGTTTATTTTGTATCGTAGGTTTCTAGATTTAAGAACCCAGACAGCACAATGTCCAAAATCGGGACATAAGACGTCTTATGTCCCGCTTTTGGACATGTGTGCTGTCTGGGAATAAGCTAAAGTAAAGACTATTTTATTTTATTCTTAAATCTATTGCTTTTGTTTCAGATTGCCGTAGAACATAGATGCCTTTATTATAGCAGTCCGGTAAGTTCGTTTTATACGTATACCTATCTATATTTAAGAGTAAGATAAGGTAAAAATTACCTCAACATATTAAATTTATTGCTTTTGTTTTAGATTGCCATTGAACATAGACGCCTTTATTATAGCAGTCAGGTAAGTTCGGTTTTTACGTATCACTATGTTTTAAGAAAAATAATTTGTATATTTTGTTATCGTAGGTTTCTAGATTTAAGAATAAGCTAAAGATTATTTTATCTTATATTTAAATCTATTGCTTTTGTTTCAGATCGCCGTAGAACATAAACGCCTTTATTATAGCAATCGGGTAAGTTCGGTTTTATACATATCGCTATCTAGATTTAAGAATAAAATAAGGTAAAGTTTACCTTAGCTTATTCTTAAATCTATTGCTTTTGTCGAGTAAGTTCGGTTTTATACATATTGTTATCTAGATTTAAGAATAAGATAAAGTA
>JASTWP010001222.1:0-83525 GCA_030770255.1 Temnothorax ravouxi
CACACAGAACACAACCTCCAATGGACGTCCATACAACCTCCATAGCTCCATGCGACATCCATCTCCATGGTGGACGTCAGATAGATTTCTAATAGAGATCCATACTATCTCCATCATAGATATCTTCTACAAATCCATAATGAACATCCATTAGACGTCTATTATGGATGTATAATAGACTTATATATAAATAATGTTTTTAATAGATCAATATTTAAGTTTTATCAGCAAATTTAAATTTTCAGATAATTTAATATAATTAATTTTTACATTTTTTAGGAGTATTTAAACAATTGTATTTATACGTAACTTAAGACATCTCTTTTTAGACATTGTATAGATTAACTATAGATGTTTAATGGAGCTTTGATGGATAACTAATAGACGTAAACTAGACGTGTAATGGAGCTTTGATGGATAACTAATAGACGTTAACTAGACGTTTTATGGATTCCTTATGGATATGCGTTTTAAGGCCTATCCAGTCGACAAACTTGAATATAGCTGCACATAACCATTTGCATAAAAAATATTATCCAATCGCATTTTACTCGCATTTTCTCTTGATAGAAATGCAATTAGATAATTTATATTATGCAAATAGTTGTGCAGCCCCACACGGAACATAACATCCATTAGACGTCCACACAACCTCCATAGCTCCATGCGACCTCTATTTCCACGGTGGACGTCAGATATAGATCTCTAATAGAGATCCATACTGTCATAGATATCTTCTACAAATCCATAATGGACATCCATTAGACGTCTATTATGGATGTATAATAGATTTATATACGTAATGTTTCCAACATATTAATATTTAAGTTTTATAAGTAAATTTAAATTTTTAGATAATTTAAAATTATTAATTTTTATACAATTTTTAGAAGTATTACGTTATATACATAAAATACATAGATTAACCGCGAGCGTTAGTAACGCGCACTGCCGCGACGCGGTTTCATAAATATATTTACGAACACAAATAAATTTCGTAATGAGCCGGTACTGGTTTTTTTTCTGACATTCACCCGACATTAAGAAATATTATATCATATATCCAATTCAAAATTTTATTATTCTTTTTAAATTGAATTTGTTTCTTAAGATGATTTTTGAAAAATTATATATTTGCACTGGTTATGACATATGTAGACTATATATAACACTTACATTAAATTAAGAAGTAGTCTACCACGTAAGGCAGTTGGCTCACGATCCAGAGGTCCCGAGTTCGAATCCCACCAAGGTAAGTGTTTTTTTCAAATACAAATAAAATATTTATAATCATATATAGACTTGGGTATCTTAAGAAACAAATTTAGTTAAAGATATTAATAAAATTTCGAAATAAATAATTTTTTTTGTCGGGTAAATATTCGTATTTCTCTAGATTTTAAAATATCTTCTTGAGAGCGTATTTGAGAGAGGAAAATCTTCTAAAATTAAGCGGGAGCCACTAAAAAACAGAATTCCAAAGTTCCATTAAACATCTATGGTTAATCTATACAACGTCTAAAAGAGATCTATCAATACGTCTAGTGGAGGTCGAATGGAGGTGTGCAATGCGGAACTATGGATGACTAGTAGACGTCCATGGGAAGTTTCATGGATGTCTAATGGAGGTTTTTAATCTCCATGATGGACGTCTAGTGGACGTCCATTAGAGCTTTTTGTTCTGTGTGGGATAATACTCTCCCAAGCTCCCCAAGCTTGACGACCAATTTTTAATTTTAAATAATATGATTTATAAAGGAGATAAACACGAGACAATAAACACTTCGGACTTTTCTGAACCATGGATTTTTTTGTTAGAAAATGTCGAAAGCCACGTGCTGCCTAATTTGTGCACTCATGACAATAATTATTGCTTGTTTAGCAATAATTATTATTATATTGCCATCTGGCGAATTTATACCCTTCGAATGAACCATGGACTTTAAAAGGACTTTGTAAAATGATGGGAATTATTGAAACAGCATAATCAAATAACAATGGAAACAGGCGCAATCGATCCGTGCCACACATATAATGCAATGTAATACTCTCCCAAGCTCCCCAAGCTTGACGACCAATTTCTAAATTTAATGTCTCCTCCGAAAGATAGCCCAGTTTCTCCGCACGAGCCCCATTCGTGCGGGGGGGGGGTGCAGTTTGGAATATAAAAATTCCTGTGATTAGGTGGACTCGAACCCGGTTCCTCGGAGTTGCGAGTCTGGCGCTTTACCACAAGACCACACTGCCACCCTTATAGATACTTCCTGGATATCGTCCATCATTTAAATAATTTTGTAAATAATTGATTTAAATTACGTGGAGGTACCATAAAAAATAATTAAATATCTTTATACTTTTTAATTAAAATATCTATATTTGAATAAGAGTAATATATATAGTTATTATGTACGTAAAGAGAATTTGCCTTACTTGCCTTATCACAAGATAACTAATAGATAAAATCTATTAGTTTATCCTGACTATATTGTAGATGTTATGCATACACACACACACACACGCACACGCACACACACACTCACACTCACACACACACACACACACACACACACACACACACACACACACACACACACACACACACACACACGTGCGCACGCGGGGGTGCAAGGTGGGGGCCTTCGGCCCTCTTCTTCCCGCACCCACCTCCGCCGGTAGGCAGCGTGGACCTCGCTTTATAACTTAAAGTACATGCTAAGTTGTAAATTGTAAAGCGAAATTATAAAGCACATACTTGGCGGGGTGCAGGGGAGCAAAGCCCTCCCGCCCACGCATGTACTTTGATATATTATATAAGATATATTCATCATTTGCTACGTTTACGCGAGCGTTACTTCTGTAGTAATTTATGATAATTCTTTCGCGTAAACGGGATTGTGTAGTAAAACTTACGATAATTTACTCCGCGTAAACGAGTGAATTATCGTAAGTTACTACAGAAGTAACGCTCGCGTAAACGTAGTAATTGAAAGCTAACAATATGTGATATGCATTATAAGTATACATACGTTTCAAATTTGCGCACTTTTGCATGCGCGTAGGGCCACTGAGCATGCACATGTGGCATGTGACCGCAGGGCATGCCAGGGCATGCTGGATGCTGGGCTGACTTGCTTTTGCTTGCTTTGCTACATCTCGTTGGTTCGACAGAAATCATAACCTGATTCCTTTCAACTTTAACGTTTAATATCTCGCGTCGCGGGATAGGGCGACACTTTTTTCTGCCAGATTCTTTCGTTTCGTGCAAAAACGCGTCGATTGAGCATAAATTTCATCGATATATTTGAGGTGAGGCCCCTAAATTGTATAATTACCAAAAAAATTTACAAAGAGTGGAGTTGATCAGTTTGACTTCTGTAAGGTCCAGATACTTAACTTGCTTCAATCAAATGACATAATTGTGTTTAATTCCACATAGATATAGATATATACATAATATTCAAACAGCATAATTAATATTCATTAATCTGTTGAGAAAGTATTGTAAGTACGATGTTTTCTCAAGCCTGTCGTGTGTTGACTGTCGATTGCGGGATGGACAGTCAGGTGTGCGGAGACGGCAGGCTGATAGACGTGATCGACGAGGGCTGGCGTAAGGAACGTCTACCCATCGACGACATCTCGACACCGGTGGCCGAGCTGCCGGATCCCGAGAGCGACAACGGCGATTCGCACATGACATTGAAGGAGTTGGAGCAGAAGTGGAATAATCTGGCTTTAAGCTCTCTCAGCGACAATCATCTGCATTCTCCGACACCACTGCACAACTAAATATCTCTTCCTGTCTTCCTAAACGCCAGAAAATTAAATAAAGTATCCGAAGTATTAAATCCAATTATAATATTGTTATCCTTTTTTCGCTATAATGGAATTTCCGGCGACTGGCAAACGGTGTTCGGTGGCGGACTGCAAATTGTTGGACTTCTTGCCGTTTGTGTGCGAGCATTGTCAGGCCACCTTCTGCAAAGAGCACTTCAATATGGTATCGCACGAGTGTTTAAAAACGGAGACCGCAAAATCCGTTGTAGGGCAATCGGCAAGCTTTCTGTGCTCTAAGGAATCTTGCAAGGATACATCGCCGGTCGAGATGCCTTGTATCAAGTGTAAGCGGCATTTTTGCGTGGCGCACAGGCATCACGAATGCTCAGAGCTGAGTGAAACGGAGAAGACACAGAAACTGAAGAAATGGCAGATACCAAAGAAACAGTTTGCAGAAGCAAAGGCTATAGTGGATCAACAAATCGCGGACAGTTTGAGGAAATCCAAGAATACAACCCTGGCAAATAAAGTACTGTTACATATTATATATATAAAACAGAAAATATATATTTTAACGGAAAACATAAGCATAGATGTGTATTATACATATTTTTCTCTGCTTGCAGGTACAACTCATGCGTGTGAAATGTTCCGCGATTGGTCCTAAAAATGTACCAACGAGCGAGAGAAGTTACTTCCTTGTGCATTTGCCACTCACAGTTAAAAATAAACACATAGGCACGTCGAAAGGCACCTACGTCAACATGCACTGGACGATTGGCAAATGTATAGATTCAATAGCGGACACACTCAAAGTTCCGAATAACAATAATACAGCCACCACGAATAAATTGAAACTCTTCCGTCATTCTACCGGAGATCTGATATGCAACGAGATGGACACACCTTTGGCAAAATTATTTGAAGAATCTGCCGTTTTCGACGGCGAACGAGTTATCTTGGAATATTCTGATAATGTACCTGATAATGTAATAGATCCATCTTTGTATAAATAAGTATTGTATGTATGGTATTTTGTTGTAATGAAATTTATGCAAAAGAGAGTAATAGGCAACTATTAAATCCACTAATTGGGCAACTATTAAAACAGTATGATTTTTTTTCGTCTCACTTGTGATATATAGGATTTTATACGATTCTCTGTCGACATAATTTGACTTATCGGTAATGGCGAAAGAACACAGCTCTTAGAATAATACTTGTTTATTACAAACTAGAAGGTTTTATATCAGTTTTACATTTATTCTTGACAAAGAGACACCTAAATGCATTAAACAAATCATTTATACCAGATTATTGTCAGATTTGTTGAAAAAAAAAAAGAGATATTCTGACTTTGGCACTGGACGTTTCTTGTCTCATATACACGAGTTATGCTAATATAGCAACAGAGAAATATAAATTAATAATATTGTGTTCAAATAAATGTGCGCTCATGATTTCATAATACAGATATGGCATCGCATACACTACGAGTGAATGAGAATCACCATTAATAATTATCAATATCGTAAGTTCAACAGTGCACGTACATCCACTTATTTATAGGAGAATAATACATTCGTAATTATCAGTTGTAAAAGAAAAAGTATAGAAGAAAAATTGCTTATATACATGTTGCTCTATGATCGAACGCGTTTAATGCTTAAAAATATTTAAATGTAGAAAAAGAAATCAAAATAATCCGACGATTTTACACCTAGCTAATGGAGCAAATTAATTTCTGAAGATTCAATTACACAGATACTCTAATCTCAAATTCATTATGTTCTAACTTACATATCTCAATGGAAGTAACATATGCGAAAATGTGAACACGACGTTATCGTTATCTGAAGTCTTATGAAACAAGCTCCTATGTCACTTATTAATAGTACATCAATATTAACCATTAAAACAACTTTGTGTCATTGTGCTGCAAATTATGGAATTCATACATTGCAATGAACTACGCGTTAGAAAGATTACATCAGATCTGAATGTTTTAATTTAAGCAAGTTACTTTTGCGTAAAATGTACATTGCATAAAGTACATTGAAATCGCGATGAAAATGAAAAAAATTTGAAAGATTACAAATTGGCTCGATAGAAGAAATAACGCTCGAGAAACAGATGTTATATGTAATCATCAAATTCAGCGATTTTTCTATAATGCTATGATGTAGCGCAATGTAACGTAACGCATCGTGTAGTGTAACATGCTTATTACAGAATTTATCATGATAAATGTCTCTCACTTTTGTCTTTAATTGTCATTTCGAGTTACCAGTCGCATGTACAGGAACGAATGCATTAATCGTGTCCCGTGCAGCATTCACAAGAGCATAATCGCATGACACGTAACTCGCCGATGCAAGCGCGAAGCATTTCAATCATGCAATTAACTATGTAAGCAAGAAGGTATGCTTTCCTGAATATTAAAAAGAGCTTTTACCGCTGATTGTAAACGCACACAGGACACCATTTCTGCACCCGCATATGTAATACAATCTTTATGCAAGATCTTTATCGAGATCGCCTTCGATCGTGAACGTATCCTCTAGCGTACGAAGACAGCTCGTCGACTGCCGGCGACGTATTATCCTTTACTCACGTACAGGTGAAAGTAATTCTTGAAATAAAGGACGAGCTTGATGAGGGACAAAATGCACAGTATATATAAAGAGATCGCAAAGAGGACGAGGAATGCCATTCGCGCGTTTATATTTGTCTTTGTGTCCTGCGATCCGCGCGATCGGCCGCCGCTGGCCACCTGCCTGTTGGCCGCAGAATGTATCTGATATGAACGGTAGGTGGCCTGAAGTCAAGCTCAGGAATGCCAGCGGGACTTCTGCAGCTCGATCTGGCCCTCCAGCGTTTTCGCGAGGTAGATCACAAAGAGCTGGCTGAGCGCGATGCCCAGAGCGATGCCAGCTATCGTGTAGAGATTACGTTCCGCCCAGCTACGCACGATCTCGATGCATCCGCTGGTCCACACCTTCTTGCTTGCTTCCGACACTGGTAACATCTGGACTTTGTAGCCGCACATTATATTTACAAGTCCGCTCTGTGAAAGTTGAAATTATCTTATTTGTACAGTGTCAAGTAGCTTTCAATCTTTGGTTTTCCACACATAAATGTGACAATATACGTACGGATATATCAGTAGCGTTTATGCAACAAGAGAACGGTACACCGCAACGTTCCACACTGGGGCTAGTGCAATTGAAATATTCATTCTTCCCCCAATCTAGGTATCCCTCTTGACTCAGGCCACAACACTTGAACTGCAACGTAAAGTTTTACGAATATTTTACTAAGTATACGACATTGGATAACTTGTACAAGCATGAGAAATGTATTTTTTATCATTGTTAATAATTTCATCGGTGGTCTTTACTTCTTGCTGGCCAAAATCGATGAAATTCTGTAGATCCGGATCTTCTCTGTACGTCTGAATTATTTTGTCCGTGAAGGACTCTTCCAAGAGGGATTGCAACGTGTGCGGGAACACAAAACCGACGATCGCCACACCCATCTCCAAAAGGAAGAATACCAGAAGACACAGCGAGTACTGGAAAAACAAAATTATTTGGTCGGTCAATCGCGTGTGTTTCACGCAGCTTGAACGAACGTTCTGTATGCAGAATACTAACGAATTTAAGAAGGCATGTGTTTTCGCGAAGGGCTCCGACGCATCCCGCAAAACTAACGACGAAGACTACTCCGCCGGCTATCAGCATCACCAGAGAGATATTCAGGACCACGTCGTAGACGTTCTCTACCCTGACAGATCCAGTCGCCTGCCATTTGTCCACGAACGCGTAGAGACCTACGCCGATTAGCAGTCCGCCGAACAGCTGGGCATAAAGAAAAACCATTTGAATACAATCATCGCCGTTTTTACATCAGGTTTGTTTTCTGTTGCCGCACTTGCTGGACTAGTTCGAGAAGTGTAGTACATATACATTGAAGTATGAGAAACGTACACATGAGATTCTCACATTTTAGGGTATATACAATTCTTGAACTAATGTAGCCCGTTTAGCAATGGAAAACTAACTTATTGATTATCTTTAACTCTTGTTCCATTTTATCTAATCCATGTAAAGACGCATGGAGCTATTTCAGCTAGGCAAACAATTGAGATTCGAAAGTGACACAAATGTGTATCTACCGTCTGTGAGGAAATTGCGAATTCGAGAGTAAACGCGGCGTGGATCGAGCGCGATGCGAGGAACGCGGAAAGACGAGTCCACGGACGAGTTTCGCTTACCCAAAAGACGAAATTCAGCATGAAGATCATGTACTTCACGCACGAGCTGACGTACGTGAAGTTGTTGCTCCGCCTGCGATTATTCATCATCGTGCCGCGACGACGGGGGGACTCGGCGAATATCACAAACGATCACGGCGTCCTCGCGACGGATCCTCGGCGTGGCGCGCGTGACTCGCTCGCTCGTTTTTACGCGTCGCGGTCGTCTCAACTCACGGCGATGAGGCGCAACCTGGGTCGACGCATACTTCGCTAGCCCCCGCTCGTTCCGCCATTACGCCGTTCTCCCGTCCGCGTTCCTGCGTTCCGGCGTTCCGTCGCGCGAGTTCGAATCGCGATCAGCTGTCCGTCCGTTCCGCGTTCCGCGACGGCGGGTCTGTTGCAGATGCAGTGGATTGCGGAAGTGGAACTAAACTTGGTTTCCGATTATTTTTTTGAACACAATCGCGAGGCAAAGTGCGGCGACGGATTAATTGTAAATTGAAGCTGCGTCGCACGTACCTCGTGAATTACAGTGAATCTGGAATATCTGGGAAAAAGACGCAATGGCATCCATGCAAGACAGTAAGTCCAGCTTTCGAAATTTTTCGACGCGTTTGACGAAAGATGCTTGACTTATAGGTTAAGACAATTGTATTGAGTGTTCCAATGAATATTTTGGTTTTAAACCAACTTTTACGTAATTTTATTATATATTTGTCACTCATGGATAATACGTTATTTTTAGCTTTTAAAAGGACACGGATACTTTGACAGACACTTGGCACGAATTAATAAGGTTTTTCTAACCTATAAACCGGGCAAACAAAGAATATTAACGTAAAAAATCTTATACTCTGCTCTTTTAATATTTAATGTAAAATGTATATTTAAAAGTTAATTTAAGAGAAAAGGAAAGAAAAAATAGTGAAGTAAAAGAAGGAGAGAAAATGTAACTAAAATAGATTTAATATATCAATATTCTTATAATTTTTGTCTTGTGACAAAACTTTTACAAAGTTGACGATTAAAATTAAGTTTATTTAATCAATTCTATAACATTTTCATGTGGTATTTCCTGCCATGTGAAAGGTAGTTACGTAGTAGTTACAATAGTTATATAGTAATCTAATTAAGAAAATAAATTTCAGGAATGAAAGTCAAACGTACAAACTCAACCTGCGACACATGGACAACCCGAGAACAATTGTGTCTCGCGTCAAGCGTGCTGAAGTCTGGAGATCAGAATTGGATGAGCGTGTCCAGGTCATTGAAGCCATTTGTTGAAAAGGAACCGGTAAGGCCTGCAGACTGGTTCTCTCAAAAGTCATGCGCCATGCAATACGCTTGTCTACTGGAGAATGCCGACACGCCGAAGAGGAAGAAGCGGGAGAGTGGGGAGACCACCAGCGAGTCCATAGTTAGAAAATTGACGCAGGAGAGAATAGGCGAGCTGAGCCAGAATCTGACCCGACAGAAAGAAGAGTATTTGCGACTCAAGGCGGATATAAACCACCTCAAGTCCGGCGCGATAAGCGACGAGAAACTGGAGAAGATGTGGCTCGATATACAACAGGAGGAACGTGAGTCGGAGCAGAAGGCGCGAACCCACATAGCGTGGCTGGCGAAACGTCAACAGCAACAGAAGCAAGAGATGAGCTCGCCATCCGTCTCGACTTCCGTCGTGAGTCAAACTCGCAAATACACGGAAGGAGCGGCGGAGGTGGCGCAGGAATCTGGGACGACGGAATCGCCGGCGGAGAACGACGAGGAGAAGAAAAGTAACAGGGGCGGCAGGTCTCCGCTGCTGACGAGTCTCCTGAAATCTCCGAGTCCGACCACTCAGACCGCGCAGTCCTTTCCGTCCACTCCCGTTCAAGTGAGCTCGCCAACCATCACCAGCCTACTTGGGTCCAGCCCGAAGATGCTGAACGCGCAACTGACGCAGAACGTGTCGCCGCAATTGCAGCAGTTGGTGTCGACGGCGATAGCCAGCGCGAACGCCGTACCGGAACGGCCATCCGTCGGCGCTCCCACGCTTTCCATGCTGCTGGAAATGCCGGCGAGCACGCAGAGGGGACCTCTACCGAATTTGCAAACGACATCTTCCAACGCGATCGTGTCCCACGCGCAGCAACAACAGACAACCGCAACCGTGGCCGCCACTACCTCTGAGGTGCGCAATTTCCAGCAAGCCGTGCAATCGCAGGCCCAGGTTCAGCAAGTGGCTGTTCAGAACGAAGCGGCGACAGCGACGACGATATCGGCGACAGCTCCGGCGACTGCCGTTTCGGCAAATATACCCGTGTCGGAGAACATGGTGCAGATAATTGACCACATAGACGTGATACGGAAAGACATAATGGCGGACGTGATAGATAAGGACGAGATAAACGACATCATCGACGACATCGAGGAGTTGATCAAGGAGGAGATAACCGGTAGCCCGCAGACGTTGGACACAAGTGGCTCGACAACGACGACGACGACAACGGCAGTCATCGGCGGTCTTGCGAGTGTGCCCCAACAGGCGACGGAAATGCCGACAGCGGCAACGGGACCGAGGCCGCAGCCGAGGGATGTGGACGAACCCGTGTCGTTGTCCGATTCGCCACAGAGCGAGATGGCAATTGAAGAGATCGACTCCAGTACCTCGAATATCGCCGAGATTATTGGGACCGTCGCCATAGATCCGCAGGAACCCAAAATTATCGTCGCGGAGATCACGGAGACCGTGTCAAACACGTCGGAGACGAAGTCCGAGACGAGTACTTGTGATAAGAGGACGACTTTGACAGAAAAACTCGTTACGGAGGTAAAAATCAATGACGAAGAGACAAGTAAGGATGCTCCAACGGAGGAGAAACAACAGGACGTTGAAGCGAAATCCGTGGACACCTCGTCGAATGTAGAGCCCGAGGAGAATAACTCTAAACTTCCGGACGAAACGAAGGAAACGATAGACGAGACCATGGACGAGGAGGTAGAAGAGGAAGATGAAGAGGAAGAAAAAGAAACGGAAGTGACTGCGTCTGATGACAAAGAGTCGCCGGGTAGCGTTAAAGAGCAGAAGGAGCCTCTAGAAGACACTGAAGGTAAAACTAATGCGGGATTAGATCAATTAGAAATATATCTGGCGAAAATTACAGGGGATCAGCAGGACGTGCCGTCCGCGGAGATTGTCAGCGTCTCTTCGGAGGTGACGAACGACCTACCCAGTGGTACCGAAGACACGGAAAAGTCACAGGATATCAGCTTGATCCTGGAGGCTGAGGAGAGCAGTCAAAGTATGGACAGTAAGAAGAAAGCAGTGGCGGAGGAGCAGGTTCTCATCGAGAACACGGCCGAAAGCACTGAGTCCTTGGAATCGTTCAAGGAGGAATTGGTCCTGGTAAAAGAGAAGATTGTCGTGGAGATAAAAGAGGAGACCTCGGTGAAGTCACGGGCAGAAGGAGCGAATGAGGAAACATTGGAGATATACACGGACGAGTTTAAAAAAGAGGAGGTCAAGGACTCTTCGGAAGATACTACGAGTTCCATCTTGCAGGATGCAGAGGTCAAAGAGGAGGAGGTCGGCAGCGAGTCGGTCGATAGAAACGAGGATGCTAAGCATGTGGTAACCGTAGAGGAGGCGAAAAGTGTCAAGACTGAGCCAGTCGAGGCGACGACAACCGACGCGGAAATGAGTATCAAGAAAACCGAGAGTGCGGAAGTCAAGTCCGAGGAACCAAAGACCGAAACGGCACCGGAAGTTACCGGTTCGTTCCACAGGAAGAGCCCGCTTCACGGTCTATCAGAGGAAGACAAGAAAGAGACTATGGAGGTGAAGGAGGAGAAAGGGGAGAAAACGGATGTCAAGAAGAACGTGGAGGGCGAGCAGAACATAAAGAAGGAGATAGAATCCGCAGTCGTGGATGAGCCTGAATTGGACGAAGAGGAGTCTCCGTTGAGCAAACTGAACAGCGGCCGGGCGATGAAGACGTATTCCAAGAAGCAGAACGTCGCCGTAGACAGCGAGCCGGAGAACGAGGGCACCGGAGAAGGCGCGGATTATCGTGCTTGGAAGAAAGCGGTCATGCTCGTCTACAATCGTCTGGCCACGCACAAGTACGCGTCGGTGTTTCTCAGGCCGATCACGGAGGACCAGGCGCCTGGATATCACTCGGTGATCTTTCGACCGATGGATCTGTCGACCATCAAAAAGAACATCGACAACGGCACGATTAGGTCGACTATGCACTTTCAGAGGGACGTCATGCTTATGTTTCAGAACGCGATTATGTACAACAAACACGATACGTTTATCTTTAAAATGGCAGTCTCGATGCAAGAGGAGTGCTTGCAACATATGCAGGTAAGGAAAATATTCTGTTCATTAGTCGTAACTGTAATTTATACTTTTTGCTAACAGCTGCTGTGACATACTTGTTCAAAATTGTTAAAAATGCGTTAGGAAACTGATTAGAGGAAAGCAATACAGTACTCGTGAAAAAATCGTTAAAGACGTGCTAGAATATTTTTTTCATCATATTCTCTTTCAGTGTGCATTTTATTGTATCTTTTTGATTGTATTTCAAATTTTCAAGCGTCACTGATGTGATTTATTTGTCAGATATTGGTGCAAGCAACGGGAGAAGGAACGTTTCGGAGAGAGACCAGGACTGCTGCAAGCAGTAGCAGCGAGGCGATCGAGAGCAGCCTTAAACGGAAACGAAGTCACATCACTCCGAGTCCCCACGATACCGACAGTCCACGTTCGAAAAAACGCAGAAAATCCGAGAACGATTAGATCATATTAATAAGTTGTACAGTTATAAAGATACGCTCGTGCGTGAAAGCAATTGAGAGCGAAAGGGTGAAAATGTGGCAGAGATATTTTTCAGACATTGACGAAGTATACGCACTGGATGTGTCGTGTACGTGAATAAGCGGTACCCAAAGCTTACGAGAAAGGTTTATTTGTGATATAATCATTGTATAAAATTAATTTATCTCCCTCGTATTATGTAAGGCCAATTACGATACAACTATGTGTGTGACAGCTGAGTTGTAAATAATAAGCTGTAAAACTTAAGCATTACAAAGCGACACTTATTTCAGTTCAATTTTTCTGTCTTTGACTCTCTTTATCTTTAAATATAATAAAAAATTATATTGATAAAAAAAAGATAGGGATAAGAGCAAATCTGTTTCAAATGGTGTCGATTGTACAGTTTTGTTTCCTGCAAACGTGTTAATAAACGAAAATTTAACAAAGGATTAACGGGTTTTTCGAAACCAGGTCCATAAAAGAATTATCTCGCATCGCGATAAATCCGATCTGCGGTACCTTGCAAGAAAAAAACACTACACATCTCGTACAACTGTTATAACTGCTCGATTGATTATCCGTAAAAATTCGCCAGTATGTCGGAACATTAATTGTAAAATGTGATAAATTACGCGTGATAATTGCAGCGGTGCGCGATTTCTATGCGAAATAGGAGGATGGGCTACTATTGCGCTTGGGGGGACGCGAAGATGACGTGCAGCTCCGAGGATGAGGGTTATGAAAATCGTACCTCCGACGTCGGAGAAAAGAGTGGAGGACGCGCTACGGAAACCCACGGGGAAGCTGTGAGCGAAGCTGTAACGAGAGAGCGAATACATAGCGCGTATACAACGACCCTTTATGCGCGGGCCACATAATGATTGTTCGTGATGTTTAAAGCCTCCGGCTCCGGCTCCACCGATCTCGGACGATACCGATCGGCAATTCTGGGCGGAGGACGAGCTGAGCAGCTCGGAGTCATCGCGGCAGAGATCGACCGTGAAGAGGAAGCGTCGGCATAGCGTTTCCTACAGGAACCGTGCCGCGAACAGGAGTCGTTCCTGCGTTCCCCGTCCCTCGAATTCCAGCTCCGATTCGATCGCGGAGACCTCGCCTAAAAGTAAACTTTAACGTGCCTCTCCACCTTATTGTACGTTCCATATTCGTCGCGCAATTGCTCAGTGTTAAACTACTGGACACGCTCTTTTTGAATGTATGTATACATGTAATTTATAACTGTGTCTAGTTCGCAGAACACGAAGACGTTGGTTGAACCCTAAAACAGAGAAATTACAATCGGGAAAAGCATCGTCTACTAGTATTGAAGAAACGGTTTGTAGATTAAACACAGTAGTCTCTTCGGAACACCATCAGGCTGCATCCACTTCTGGCTCAGGTCTCAAAAGTCGTGAAGCGATCTTGTCGCATGTAAATCATTGTGAACGAACGAACAACGAGTCACGGAACGTTAAGAAAGCAAAAAGATCACGTGGCAAAAAATCTAAACAGAAGTAAAATCAATCGATATCCGATTGATCGTTACTGTAATCAGAAAATTTCTTTATAAAAGAGGTAAATCGTGTATGTACATTTTATCGGACCGTTATTATAATATTATTAGTCTTGAAGAAACTATCCGAATTATTCGGAATAAACGAATCATACAGAATATACGAATTATTGAAAACAATTATTGAAACTTTTCAATCCGCGCATTAATTCATGAATTTAATTTTTAAATACGAACAAATTTCCTTTTCTTCATATTCTTTCTTTTATTCGAACGGCAAGTGTCCGTTTGCGAATTAGTTATTCGTCGCGATGATCTATTTTGTTTTGCAGTTCGTCTATTTATTTCTCGATTTGCATCGGAGAAAATGAGGTGGAGAACAGTCTGTTCACTCCAGGTAGAACGTAAAGCTTATGTTCTGACGTTTTATCATGACTTTCATTACATAAAAGTCACTTGAACGCTACTTTGACGTCACTTTTTGATCTCATTTCATTTATAATTCTTTGTTCCGCTTGCATGGGTTTCATCCCGGCCATTCCGCCCGCCTCGATCGCTCTCGCGGGCCTCGCGGCCACTCGCGGCAGTCGCGGCACGAGGCGGAAGCAGGCGGAGGTTGGTGGAGGTTCGAGGATTCAATTGTTCACGGAGGATGCGCAAAAAGAGCGGCGGGCGTGCAGATTGACATTCGCAAAGCTTCGTCGGTCTGGCCAGGCTGTGGGAATCTCCTCGACGACGATGAGCTACTTCGCGAACAACGACTGGGGCAAGAGCCGGTATCAGGATCTGAGCGACTCGCGCGTACGTGGTGGTAAGTTGGGACTTGGGACGCATATCTCTGCGAAGATGTTAGACGAACGTAATGACTCGTTACGTGCCTTCGCTTTTCTCGCTCTCGAATGAATCACCCCGTCTGAAACGCTATACCAATTATCACGTATTGACGTATTGCATCCTGTCTTTCCTTGCGTTACGTCGCCGACAGCAAGCCGCTAATGAGACCGATAATGGCATCCTGCCGCCATGCTTACCGGGAAACTCCGCGTCACGTGGTCGGGTTTGAACACACATGTGCATACGCATTATATTTTGTTCTACTTATCATATTTGCAGAGATATTTATAGATTATATTTATATTGTATTTAGAATTATATTTATTACTTTTATTATTTTTATAAAGTTATATTTATTACATTTACAGGGCTATTGATTTCACGTTTATTTCTTGCTTTATTAAATGTATTTTTTTTTTAATCTACTTTATTGCATAATTTCTTTGCTGTGTTGTGGAAGTAAAAGCGTAAAATTGTAAAATTCTTTGTGATATGTTAAAATAATCTCAAAGCCATACATATGTTGCATGTAACTGTTTTTTTTATTTCTCAATATGCTTTTTTCATTGCTGATAAATTTTGACATGTTATTCCCATTTCAGGCCCAACTGTACGCTCTATACTCTGCTGCACCGCGTTGGGCCTATGCTCGACGCTATTGATTCTCTCGTTATGGAGCTCCAATATTCATCCTCCAATCCATTCCTATGTGTTCCATTTTGACACACAGCAGCCTCTGTTACACATCGTCTCCGATAAGTTCTTATCGTTCGGTCTCGACACATCTTTACTTCGAAGAATGAATGAATTGCCCGTCGGACAGGAAAAATTTGTCAACTTGGCCCGTCACTTAAGCCCGGCTTATGTCAGAGTGGGTGGAACCTCTGCGGATTGTCTGACATTTGTTCAGGATCAGGTTGGTTTGTAAATATGACATTCTTTATAAGTAACACAAAGAGATCTTGCAAATTGTGATACAGACTTATTCACTTATTCTACTTATTTTGAGATTATAGAACGACATTTAATTATAAAACCACTTGAAGCTTCAATCTTGCTGTTTTAATGCACGCATGACTATTTCAGATGGAACAGAGCTCTTTTGAGAAGATCATGAGTCCCGTAGATGGCCAGGATATCAGCAACTTCACCATATCCAGTGCGGATTTGCTCGCTATCTATGATTTTACAGTGAAGTCGGAGTTACGAATGATCTTCGATCTGAACGTGTTGCTCAGAAATCCAGATGGGTCCTGGGATGACAGTAACACACAGGAGATTATCGCGTTTGCTAAGAATCAAGGAATGCTACTAGATTGGCAATTGGGAAACGGTAGGCAACTTTTATAAACGCGAAAAATCAATACATGTAAAATGTGATTGATATATAAATGTCAAATTAATAATAAGTTAAGAGGAAAATTTTAATCACATGAGAATACCAGTATAAATAATATTAATTTATCGCAAAATATGTACACCCATATACAGAATGATACGAGCGCATACAACCTCTGATACTTATTTTGACATTTTCAGAACCAAATTCCTTTAAACACGTGTTCAACGTGACAATCCCTGCGACCGAACTCGCGAAGAATTACGATCATTTAAGGGAATTGCTAAACGTAGCAGGATACGTCGACAGCATCCTCGTTGGACCAGAAGTGAATCACGTCGGAGATGGTGTGGGAGAGTATTATGCCAAAACGTTTTTGAGTAGCCAGAAGAACACCGTGAATTACGTCACTTGGCATCAGTATTATCTGAATGGACGAGAAGCTAAGGTCAATGATTTCGTGAATCCTCTCACGTTCAACTCGTTACCAGCGGAAATTAATTCCCTGAGACAATCCATTACCGAGTCAGGAAAAGACGTTCCTATGTGGCTATGTATGTATCTTACATCGTGAGACTTAACGTTAAGATATTGAATTCATTTGCAAGTATCACTTTTCTGCCTTCAGTTTCACTCTCGAGGAATTATTTCTCTAAATCATAATGCTATTATAATTACACGCATTAAATTATACATATATAAATCTCTAAATATGTGACATCTTTACTTGAAAAACTGCAGATCTTCCGATTTTAAAATATATCTTTTTTTTTTACATTATTCATCACTCGCACAATCTTTTTAGGATGGATTTCTCAATTGAGAATATACTATTGCATAACACAAAAGGCTGCATTCAATAGAAGATCTAATTTATAGCGGAGACCAGCACTGCGTTTGGCGGAGGTGCGCCCGGATTGTCCGACAGATTCGTAGCCGGATTTCTATGGTTGGACAAATTGGGGTACAGCGCTAGGGCGGGATTAAACGTCGTCACGAGACAATCGTTATTCGGCGGGGATTACGCTATGGTATCGCCGGATCTCGCGCCAAACCCCGACTGGTGGGTCAGTGTCTTTTACAAGCAATTCGTGTCGGAGAGGGTCCTGCAATTGGTCACGCCCAATAATTTCGGCTATGTACGATTGTACGCGCATTGCACGCCGAAGAAAGCGCTGATCGCTCGAGTGCCGGCTGTCACGCTCTATGGAATGAATATAGGCAAGATCGCCGCCTACGTGGATATTCCAGAATTGTTTATACAACCCAGTAAAACCGTAAAGATTTTATATTACGCTCTGACCGCCGATCATTTGCAATCGAGGTATGTACAAAATAGTGATCAAATGAAACTTTATAACGGATATTAAGCTGATTGAATGGCAAATTTGAGCTACATTCGTTTTGCAGCGAGATAAAGTTGAATGGCGAAGCTGAAGCGCTGAGGCTGCAACCGAACGGAGATTTGCCGCCGTTTCGACCTGTGATATTGGATCCTATAAATCCCGTGTTTTTACCACCATATTCCATGGTGTTCATGATAATTCACGGTATTGATGTTCCTGCGTGTGCGACATGAATGAAGAAAGCAACAAATCGATTTTACAGGACGTTTATATTGTATATCTTATACATTATATTAAACATTTATATTATATAGCTTATGTTACATATTTTTTACAAACTCTTATCAACAAGGAAGCTTGTACAGGCATATAGAAAGCGTTTATCCAGTAGAAATTATTCGCCTACCGTGTGACGGTTCTCAGTTCACAATATGCCTTTTTTTTATTATCGTTTTTTGAAATAATAAAACATTACATTGCGCTATAACAGGCAATAACGCAGCTGTCTCGTTTGCACCGTGAGTTTACATGGCTAATTTATTTTTCTACTGCTTACGATATTCCTGTTTCAAAGAACACTTTCCGTTTATATCTTTAATATGATATATGTATATTGTGCTATTTTCACTCACTCGAAGGATTTTAGAACTTTCCATACGCATAAGGACTAACATAAGAAGTTCATAACCATTATATCATACATACAGCAAACGCACAATAGCGAGCAATATATAAATATCGAAAGTAAGATAATATTATACAAAGGAATGATATATTTATACATCGAGCGAAAGTTCTTCGTAATGAGACTAGTATTATCATTACTACTAAATATTCTCTCGGTTCCTGTGAAAACGTGTGACACTCAAATCGGGGAATTAAATGTTCAAGACAATAATCGTCGTCTTGAACAATCGACACGATAATTGTGATAAAGTTTCGCACGAGTACTCGATACCTATAATTGCATTATAAGTTTCCATTATTATTCTACTCCGCGCTGGAGATCGTAATAGTTTTCCCCTTAGGATCGTCGAATCTGTCCATCGTACGGATATCCATGATCATAGTCAGCGCCCATATCATAATCATGCCCAGTATCGCCGTAACGAATATTCCCGTCCAAATCGGTATACTGGTAAAACCGACGCAGTCGTACGCGTCACTGAACGTCACGTTCTTGGGATCGACTTGTACTTGCATATCCGAGATGCTCAAGTACGCGGAGCCGTTTGAGAATACAGTTTTCGGCGAGCAATGATAAGAGAAATTAAACGGGAAGGAAATGTCCCGCCTGGTAAACAGATTGCCGCTGTTGCTCGTCTCGTAACTCACTTTGTTCAGCGTGTAGTAGCCGACGCTTTTGATCTGGAAGAAGAACTCGAGCGTCATATCGCCGATGTCCTCGACACCGGTGAACTTAATGGCCAAGATCACAGTTTTCTCATCCTTTTTGTCGCGAGATGATGCTCCGGAGACTTTGGATTGACCAAGCGCCACAGGCTCCGACTTGTCAGATGCCTGCAACAAGATACTTTAATTGTACCTTCAATTACCTTCAATTACCTTTAATTTCTATTTGTCTAATTGATCGACATCGAAGATGTTCGCGTTTTTCATGTAAGTTTTCCCCCTTTTATCGCTTAATATACAAGTATCATAAAAAAGTCTCAAAACTTTATGAAATTTGCTTGAAGGTTTCTTGCGCAGTATTAACGTTAGATCGAAGAATGTTGTTTACCCTGAATAACAGTGGCTTAGCGGAATACAGAATAATTCTGTCTGTTTTTATCTTGAACTCCGTAGAATTGTCCGCAACCGCTTCTCTCTTTATCCGTTCGGCGTAGCTGTAACGGCACTGCTTTCCTGTAATCGCTATGCATGAATTCGAATCGATGTCCTTCAGGGCCATGTTGAGCTCGTGATCATCGTTTATATCCTCTATCGTTTTTATCTCGTAAATCTTCCGGTAGACTACGTCCGGCGTGATGACACATGGGAAATAAATGATCTTTGAGCCGTTGACGGCGTTCGACAGCACCTGCAATAGTTGTATATTCATAACAATTTCATCTTATAATCTCTGGAAAGAAGCAATCGATATAACTGTGTTCCACGCTCTTAATTATAATTATTACAATTGATACAGCACACAGGGATGGGATACGTTATGACATACGCTTGTAGGATGGAAAATACATTTGTAGATCATAATGGAACAAGCTAAAAACTGTCCTAGCGCATTAAATGTTCCACGCAAGACCTATTCGTCTTAGGTACACTTTCTTCTTGTGTACCTTCCACTTTCAAATTGGAACAAATGTACATCCAGAAACCAGAGTCAGAAAGGAGTGTAAGAAATGAGGTGACGCGTTTAAACTTTGTGACAATATCGGTAACGTGAACCAGGTGCAATCTGCTTGTCGAGAGCAGCTCAAGAGTGCTCTCCTTTTTACCCCGAGGTAGACGAATAACCAGGAGGTAGACCAGCGGGGGGAGGGGACTGACCTTGCTGTTCCGCAGATCCTCGACGCACAGCTCCTCGGCGATGATCGCCGGCTCGGTGACGTTGAGCTCGACCAGGCCGCCGAGGAAATATTCGGAATTCAGCTTGTGCAGCGGGTTCGACGACACCACTCGGTAGGCCCCCCACAAGCTATACTTCTGTGAGATACTCTCGTAGTCCTCGTGCGGGCACCAGATGACGGCGGGCGTGCAGGCGCGGACGGAGTCGAAGTGACAGACGAGGACGACGGCGGCGAACAGCGCGAGGAACGGCGCTGCGCGGACCAGGCCGCCGCTCGGCTTTCCCGTCGGCATCCCGGAGGTCGGAGTTGAGGCCAGGTCGAACGAACGCGAACTCACGCTGAACCGTGCGCTGAACGGTGTGACACGGTGACTCGGTGACTGAGACACTGAGAGCAGAAGGCACTCCGAAGCACCTGACCACTACCACCTCGTGACCGCCTGTGACGCGTCACGTGGCCACGATGCACTTCCGGATTTCGAAAAGGCGCCCCGCCTTTTCGCGATTGTATAATTTCTTTACATACGGATCGTCTTTGTTGTTTCGTGAGAAAAATCGCGCGATTAATGGAATTATCTTATCTATTTCTCGAACGAGAGAAAGAGAGAGAGAGAGTATTCTTACTTCAGGCCAGTCGCGCCTTCGAAATTGCGCTGCATTGCGCCTGTATCTTTATTTGCTCGGGACGTGGAGAGAAATTTACGAAATTTATCGTAAGCGATCATGGCTAATGTAAAAACCGAGAAAAAGACCGTCATGTACTCCGTAAATATTGTTGTTATTAAATATTTTGTATGATATTCCAGTTTAAACAATTCTGTCAATCTTATATTGGTCAGATGTATAATATGAAGGGCTAAAAAAAAGATAAACTGTTTGCATTTTATTTCTTATTTGATAGCGCGCACAAGCGATTGAGAAACAATTTAGAATCTTTCCTTTATACCATAAGACTTATATTTATTTTCGTTTGTGTTATTATTCATGTATTTATTGTTGCATTTAGCAACTGCAGCCATGGAGCACAGTCGGCGTTTTGCCGTGCATGGAGCAGGTCGCTGGCCCTCCGGTTCCAGCCAGAGTCGGCGAATTCTATAAGACCCCAAGACCACATCCTTGGCGTCCTACTTTGGGATACGAGGTCGTAGAAGCAGCTCCCTTGTGAGTGACTAATATTTCCAATGTTTCGAAAGCACAAGGTGCAATTATAAAGGTGTCACGCTATTTTTAGTACAAAAGATAAAAATTATTTTCAAAAGATTATACATGGTCTTCATAAATTGTAAGAAAATATTTTTCAAATATATATTTTCATAAATAATAATATATGTTATATGCATAAATAGGAAATTATTGTATATACTCCTCGTACCGTTTTAAAACATATTTCTTTTATTCGAATAAATCTTTATTTAGGCCTGCGCAGCCCATAACGAATCTGCTGGTGGACGCTTGTCGAACGTCGCATGGATTGGCGACGGAGCCGCTCAAGTTCCCGAACTTGGTGACCGGTTTCGATCGCAATCCTTCGCACGCGGCACGTGCCGCGCTTTACACGCGGTACACACCATGTGACTGGGTACAGGACCAAATCAAGCTCTACAATGAAGCGAATGCGAATAGGAGCTATTCCGAAAAATTGCGCAAGAGTACCGCATGTTCTGTGCGGTAGGACTTGAAAATTATTCCTTAATAAATTACATATATGTGATTTGAGCGTATTTCCCGAAATATATTGTTGCTGTTATACGTACCTTAGAGAAGCCGACGAAAAGGTACAGGAGGGACAAATAGAGAGCGGCCGAAAGCTCGGAGAAAGAATCACGGACATCACTTTCTGGCGGAACGAAGTGGCGTCGGAATTGGAGAGATTAATCGTAGAAAACGGTAAAATGCAGGAGTGTCGTCGCGACTTGCAAGTTGCGATTCAAAATCACGAGGGACAATTACATATCGCGCAAGAATGTCTTTATCATCGGGAGTCGAGAAAAGGTTCTTCGTTTTCTGACAATAGATCATAAGAGATACAATGATGTATTAAGATTGAAAATAAACAATCAATATAAAAAAGAAGATTAGAAAAATCTTGTAGAACTGCATCACTTAGGAGATTCAATTAAATCAATCAATATTAATAGGTATTGATCTGGTCCACGATGAGGTCGAGAGAGCTTTGCTGGAAGAAGTCGAAACGGTGAGAAATTGTGAGAAGAAATTGGAACAGTTCGTGGATAGATGTGCCAATCAGGTACGTTGTAGGCTTGTCGACTGCAGTGTCAATTTTGAAGAACTCGCCCTATGATGCCTTTCAGTTAACAAACGGTAGAGCTGCCCAACATCAGCTGCAGATGGATGTGCAGAACAAAGAAATGGCACTAGGAATCGACAGCGTGTGTCACCAGATGAACAATTTTAGTCGAGGCCTGCAATATTACGGTGGCATAGAAAGATATAATCCTAGGTAATTAAATTTTTTAATTATAGATATATATCTCTTGTAGTATTTAATTTGGGAGAACGGAAGACTAAAAAAAAAAAAAAATATTTTTTCAAAAAATTTTTCAAATAAATTGATATTTGTATTTCACTTTACTAAATAAGATACGTTATTCCGTTCCAAAAGTTCCTCATACACTTCGTATACTTAAACATTTCTCTACTGACACATAACTGAAGCTATAACAATTGCGTTTACAGTGTTATCGGAACTGAATCTTGGGCAGGAAGCGGCAAACAGTATAGTGAAGAAATCACAGACAGAGCGAGCAAAGTCGCGCAAATTACGGAATGACGTTGACAGTGCCATAAACGCGGTAGGCGATATATGCGAAGCTTGGGCTGAAACCAATAAAGCGCTGGCCAGACGAATCAACGAAATGTTGGAAGCGAAGGAAAAACTACAAACGCATTTATATAAGGTAACAAACATTTTCATTTACGTAAAGTAAAAGCTGAGATGGAAGCTCGCAATAGAGGCATGTAAATTTTATTAACATTATTAACAGTATGAATATCCAGAAAGCGTCTAAAGATATCTGAGAAAGATCAGTAAAATCTTCATAACAATCTTTAGATCTTTCTTGTCTAAAATCTCATGTGCTAAATTCAATATTACTGTATAGTGAATATTTTAGATTCAAGAAGAGATTTTCGACATCGAGAAGAGCATGGTATTAATGCAAAAAACTATCGCTGATAAAAGTTCGGCATTGAAAGTTGCGCACACGCGGCTGGAAGCTAGGACGCATCGTCCAGAAACTGAACTGTGCAAGGATCACGCCCAACTCAGGTTTGCTAGAATTCATTTACGTATTCACTATTCAGACAACAATATTTGCACGTTTTATAGGATGATCAAAGAAGTGGAAGATATTAATAAAATAGTATATGATATGAATATGAAACTGCAACAGTATGAGGCGCAACATCAGCAGCTCTTACGTACTGAGATCTAATTTGGAAAGTAATTTGCAGTCTAAAGTAGATGCATTATTCATTGATAGAGAGAAATGTATGGGACTCAGAAGGAGCTGCCCAATTTCGTCGACTGTGAAATACTGAGTGTACATTAAAATCTTTACAAATTTTATAATGCAGGATACATATATAGTACGTATTAATAGAGATACTAAAAAGTTTGTATTGCAAGAGGTACTAAGCGAGATGTTAAATTGAATCAAGAAGACTATTAAAATATATGCACACAAAATTATTTTTATTAACAAGATAACTACAAACATCTTTCTGTCTGATATGTACTATTGTCTATTTATTCGTAAAAATATTTTATGATACAACCAACTTAGATCTATAGGTTTAATCTTGCATTTGTACAGTTTTACATCGTGAAACAGGTCTTTAAGTATTTCATTGTGAATGTGAATCGCAGCTTTTAGAAACATTCACAAGTGATATACTATATCGTATTTTTTAATTTTTATCTTCGCTCAAAGAAGCTATGTACAGGCTGTACGTACTTAAATATGTATTATAATACACATACTATTTATAGTTGTGTACTTAACACACCCACGAACGATGTCCGTAAAAAATATTGCCGGATACCCGGACGTATATCAATGAGATTTTATAAAAGATATAAAAAATAGTAATTCAAAGACTCTTTTTGACTAAAGTAGGAAGTATCATCACGTTTTAATCCATATTTCTGACCCACTTGAAAGGTGCTATGGTATCGTACACATTTTTTGTTGCCGCATCCGTATCGCAATCCTCTTTCAAGTACAAAATTTTAACGTTATCTTGCATGTGGCACTCCAGGACATTCCATTTTTCGAAAAGCCTAAAGGAGTTCTTTATTGGGTCGACGCATAAACTCTCTCCTATTAAAAAAATATTTCAATATAAAAACAACATTTTAGTCTTTCATTCAGTCATTTAGTCATTAATTCAGCGATTCAAGCTGCATATATTATTTTATACTATAAGCAATTTTGCCCAACGTAAAATTATATATAGAATTTTACAATCAATACATAATTATATTTTATATTATATCCAAATCTAAGTGGAATCGCTGAGTTTAATATACATTATATATAACTTGCCGTAACTAACTACGCCTCCGTCTACTTTGGTTTTGATTTCGCTCAATACTTCTTGAGTTAACTCTCGTTCACTGAGCGATCGGTCGACCAACTTCCTCAAATTGAATGCACTGCATGCGTACGTGTCAATTAACGGACGTAACATTGTATGTAGAAATTCCATGCGACTAGAATGTTCTGGCTTTAAGCTCAACTAAAAATAATTTAGAAGCACATATAACTCATCAGATTATTCTTAACACATTTACATATATATGTGGTAATTTAAAGAATAATACATAGACGTTATTAGCGATGTTTAAGAAAAGATATTTACTTTATATTCAATCTTTTGGATTTCCCGTTCTCTCGAGTACTCCTCGTCCGAACTATCATCAAAATTTCTCGCGTATCTTTTGCTCCAGAGCTCATCCTCCAGGTAAACTTCCTATTAAATCATTTTTTTTGTTATTATGATAATCCACAGATTATTCAACTATCTATGAAAACAGACGTACCTCTTTCTGAGTAATAATGCCCTTATGCGAAAGATTCTGTATCGTTTCAATAACTATGTCTCTCAGTTCCTGGCAGGGCCGGCAGAAAATAAACTCATACCTAAGAATGTCACACAACTTAAGTGCTCGCTCGAGCAGACTGTTTTGTAACACCGTAATATTATTCTCGGCGATCGCGATCGGATTATTGAGCTGGGACTGCAATTCAGCATACAAAGCAGTTACTGAAAATACAACAAGATTGCGTTACAAAATTAAGCGGCTCGCCCTCCCTGATTGTTTGGGGTCTTACCTACTATACTATCCATAACATAATACAACAACATAGTATTGCTGTAATACGACAGCTCGATCACATTCGGTAGAATCGACACAGGACGGATCGCTATGACGACGTTCGATTTGTAGGATTGATCGCCGTCAACAGCCTCGGTGATTTCCTGTCGCTGTTGCGTCACCAAACCCGGTCCCAAGATATCCAGCTAAAAGTTTGACGATTAATAAATTTGTCCGTCTTTTCTTGCAACCAAATCGTTTCGCTTATCGTCTACCAACCGCGTGATTAACGATGTCAACGCTCTCTCCGCAAAACGCTACGTTATTGTCAGCAAATTCCAACTCTTGTCTCATTGAGTCAAACGTTTCGACCAGTTTGTCTAATGTACAACCATCTCGGAACTTATTTAATAATAAAAATGCCACAACATTGGTTGACATAATCGGCATAGATTTAGACGAATCTGAAAGCAATTAAACGATGACTTTAGATAAATTCCGTGAGAGATTATAGGAATATCATATTGCAATCTACAGAAATATATCTATGTCAATAACATGTTTTATAAGATGGTAGAGTCGATAAAGCGAGTAATAATTATAATCATCATCTCGACTCACCATATACAACGTGTCGGGCGATGCTGTCCACTAATTGTCGTTGTTCTTCCACGATTACATCCGTACCGTAAAGAGACGAATTCGACATAGTGTATTTTAAAGGTCGTTCCGATGGATTTCTTAGAGCTAATTTATTTTGCTGAGCTTGGAACGTCTTTACCATTTCCTGTTAAAAATTATCTCTCCACATTAACAGTTCTCAATGTCATCGGTGATGACATTGGATCAATCTTATTTGAGAAGAGTTATCTCTTTCTCTCTCTCTCTCTCTTTCTCTCTTACCCTGAGGGAAAACGGTTGACAGAAATCGATTTTGACGATACCGTAACGACCCATTAACGTTGACCACATAGCTTTGATCGTCGACGTGAAAGTCTCCATTTTCTTTGGCTGTCCCAATTGTTCCCTAACGAAATTTCCGTCCACCAGTCGTTCGTAATTGATCGCTATAGGTATCAAAAACGCGTCCTCGATGGTGCCATCCATGTACGCGTCGACGATAACACTCAGGATGCCACTCTTCGGCATACAAGGTTTCCCGGTTCTCGTGCGGCCACCTTCCACGAAGAATTCCATGTTATGCCCGGCACGAAGACTCTCCATGATGTACGTTTGAAGAGTTGCGCGATAAAGAAGATCCTTGCGTCCTGATTCTGGGTCGATACGACGTTTTATAAAGAAAGCACCCAAACCTCTCAGAAGCCATCTGCCAACCGATATTGAACGTATTGTTGAAAATATTCTCATAAATATTAAAATCCTAAAACTAGACTAGATCCTACAACTTAGACTAAAATTGATGTTAGATTCTAGATTTACCCGAAAAATGGAATCCTCAAGTTATCCCCCGCCGCGATCAATGGATTCCTTATATTATTTGCGACCATAAGAAAGCTGATCATTATGTAGTCCAAATGGCTGCGGTGGAGCGGCAGCAGCACGAGCGGCAGACCGGTATCATCCGCCTGCTTCAGCAGCTCTATTTGAGTGGGTAACAAGACGGCGGATTGTAAAAAACAGGGCAACAGTTTGTACACCAGCCACGAGACTATCTTGAGGAGGGTGTCGCTGCATCTGCTCTCCATTTGCAGCAATATGCTCCTGGCCCTGGCTTTCGCCTTCGCGAGCGCTTTCTCCTCGCTGCAACCCTCATTATTGGCCGTCTCCCACGCGGTTAGCTTGATAGCGTCTTTTAATTTTTCATCATTCAAGACCTAACGGCATAGCGAGAACGAGTTTAACAACGGTTATTCGATCTTCTTCCGAGACTCTGACAGCTCACGAAAGTGAAACTTACCGTCCCCGTGACCATTGGATAGTCATATCTCTTGAAACTTAAGACACAAGATACGTAGTTGAATACCCTCGAGAAAAGCGTGGAACCTGGTGGAACCAACAGTATATTTATACCGTACGGCTGATGCTGCTGCTGCTGCTGCTGCTTGAGCACGGATTTTACTAAGGTATCCTGAAACAAGAATCAGAATGAAAAATAGCCTTTCGCTCAAGATTTCATGAAAAAAACGTAGAAAATAATAAAAAATATCTAAGGAGCACATATGAAACATATAAAATGCACTATAGAAACAGCTAATTTTAAAATAATTGAATGTGCCTCTAGTCTTTTAGTCACTACTTTTTGAGTCCTATTTAAAAAGTCCCCTTTTCTAACGAAGATCTTTAAGACATTCTGTATAAGCGTCATAAAATGAATTGTTATATTTTTACACTTTTATTAACTCACATTGTTTGGATATCCGCGAACGATAACAATGCGCCACCATCGTGATAAAAATCCACGTGATTCCTCGCACATGTTTCTTATCATCAAAATATCGAATGCATGCTTATCAGTATATATGACAAATTATGTATTATTATTATTAGACGATAACGATTAGCTCGATAACGAGCAATCGTTATCTCCAATAAACATGTAGGCCGCGTCAATACTTTTTCACCGCTTCAAACACAATTTTGCATATAAAAAGGATTTTCAGAATATAGTTCCTTACATCTGTTTTCAATAAAATTGTCATCGAATTATCGGGATAATTACAGTAAAAATTAAAAAAAAAAAAAAATTCAGATTTGTTTAATCATTAATCATAGCTGGTTTGAAATATACGTGGAACAACGGATCTCCCCCCTACGAATCTACTTTGGACAGAATTTTTCCTCTTCAAGATTAAGTGCCTCGGCACGAAGTTCACATTTATGCACGCGTCGATGCATGCGTGCCTACGTGCTAATTGTTCTTATCCGGAGAGGGTCAAGTGATGAAAGACAACCGAAGCTTCGTTACATAATTAAACACGTGTCAGAGGACGTGTCCTCTAATTGGATAATAAGGCCATAACAGCTGCACCTCTACGTCTGTCACGAAACCACTGTCTATTTACGATTGATGATCATAGATTTCGGTCTATTGAAAGTAGAGTCCTACGGAATGCCGTTGGTCACTCATTGCGCCATACACGCGAATAATTGCGCACACACACACACACACACACACACACACACACACACACACGTGTACGGGTTTCGCTAATTAAATGATCACGTTAAAAAAAAAGTTTTGTCTCGGGACCGGTTGGATGTTTAAAGACGATCGCTTCTTAAGCGACTTATTTGCGTCGTCGTTACACGTCGTGTGTTCTTCCACACCGTTGCAGTCTCTCTCGCAATACCGAAAATAGATCGCGACCGTAGGTGTGAAGGCGCGAACAAAACGCCTCGCAGACACTCTCCACTTCTCAAGGCGCGACTAGCGATTAACGCGGAATGTTGAAGGAAACAAAACCAGGAAGATGAGCGAAGATTTGTCCGCGAAATCCACAATTCCGCGTGGTTAAGAGACTGATTGCGAGAGACGCAGCATCCAGCCGAGCGATCTTGATCAGATGTATTTTTAGTGAATGACCTATGTGTTGTTTGACGACATAAGAACCTTTCTCGCAATGTGAAACACCGATTACAGAGCTCGCGACTATTTCTCTCAAGTGAATTTTGCTATTGCGACGATGAGACTATCGTAACGCGTATCGTTTTCGTGAATCAAAATGTAATGGATAATGGTTCTCGCGTATATAAATTAATTACCCTAACTTTGGATTCTAAACAGTATATAAGATAGCCTAGCACACCAAGTGATTAGACCGAATTCTAATTAAATAAACGTAATGTGTCTAATTGATCCTCAAAGCAAACTATAAAATACCTTCATTTATTTAAGCAATGCATCAAATCTTCCCATTTAAAATAAGGTTATAATAAATCTTGTGTATTCTATATATATATATATATATATATATATATATATATATATATATATTAAGCGTCATAAAAATAAAAAAGTTTTTTCTGACAGTAAAATGCTAAAATTTTAGAAAAAAAACGGAATTAAAAATAATATTTATTTAGTACGACATAAAAATAAATCTAATAAATAATATACATAAATAAATCAAATATAAATCAAATAAATCAAAATAAATCTATAAATTAATAGATGTTTTTTCGACTTCGTTATAAATCATGATTGATATAGCTCAAGATAGAGTCTCCGTACACGTCGCACCTGTGTCAACTTTATCGAACAATAGACCGAAAACGGCAATCAAAGTCGGAGCGACGAGATCACTGATATTTAACGATAAGTTCGGTAAGTTAAGTGGGTTAACCGGCTGCTAGGCAGCTCCAATTCAACGGGCTCCGTACGCGCCCACGTGCGACGGATTAGATTGACGACGGAGAACATGCGAGGCATGGTCCGCCTGATGATCATCGCGCGCGTCTCGCTGAAAATAACTGGTCGCTGACGCAGCGGACTTGATAACAAAAACTCACCCTGGAAGCGGGCGTGCAGGTCCTGCAGCAGTAATGCAGGAACGAGGCCCTGTGTTTGATCAAGGGCGCCAGTGGTTCAGTCTCCTTGATGCTGTACAACGAGCTCTCGCGTACCTTGCGCGACTGCTCCCGATCCTGGATCTTCCTTCGCTGGAACTGCTGCCCGGCTCGTCGGAGACCTGCAATTGTATGGCGTTTAATAAGTCGTCTAAATGAAAAAACGAAGAGGACTTCAGGTATCTTGAGTTTCACTTCTGGAATAAGATATGATATATCAATTTCAAAATAAAGGCATTAAAACGAGGACTCGTAAGATTATCAGATTAAATTGAAGATACGAAGCTGATAGACCAGAACCAAGATAGACAGTCTGTCACTGATATAAATAAGCAATAAGTAGACTGCAGAGTTCTGTTTGATGCTAACTCGAAAAAAAACTGACAATGAGAGTATATA
Source organism: Temnothorax ravouxi (assembly GCA_030770255.1). Lineage (NCBI taxonomy): Eukaryota > Metazoa > Arthropoda > Insecta > Hymenoptera > Formicidae > Temnothorax > Temnothorax ravouxi. The sequence goes on from JASTWP010001222.1 coordinate 30,666, forward strand.
ATAATTACGTTTTAAGTCTGTGAAACGATGGTTACGATGTTTTATGTCTCGAAACATTGCGTTAAATAAGGATAGGTATCTCCTATGTTGCAATCGGGAAACGCGCGTTTCATACTCGTTCGAAACACGCTGATGCGAGAGAATTGTCAGACTCGCGCGCCGATGATAACTATCGATTGATCACAATTGTATATTCCCGCGGCACGCATTCTTACGTAAGAATACCTTCGGAACGAAAAAAAAGAAAATTAGAAAATTACCGTCCAGGGAAAATCGAGTGGTCGTCGGTTCCGCATTTCGCGTCACTTCCGTCCTGGTTTCCCACTTGGCGTACACCTCCTGCAGACGCGTAGACAATACGTCTACCATTTTATTGGGTCTGCAATTAAAATACAATCAAATAGAAATTGGACGAGAAGGGAAAAAAAGAAGAAATTGTTTAAGGGACAAAAGGAGATATATACGCAGAGGGAAAATAGAAACTCTTAGAGAACGTATAATAAACGTTCAAATACGACGAACGATGAAGGTATAATTATTGGTATGGTTAAACGGAAATTGGACGAGAGGCAAAATTGAGAAAATTGATTAAGAAAAAAAAATTAGAGAAATGTAGAGAAAATAGAGACAAAGGCTCGTTGAAGATAAACGTCGAGATACAACGAATGATGAAGGCGCAATTATTTCCACGTGGCGGACACGACGCACCCCTGCTGTTATGTGTTTGATGAAAACGGATGCACACGCTCCGTCGCGACGCAGCGATTTATCGATTAAATTAATGAGCAGAGAAACGCGCGATCTCTGCCGAGACGCGAGATTGCGAATTGTTTTATGAAAAGTGGATATACAGTCGATCGAGCCGAGATTCGCGATAGCGTGATCACGCACGACGGACTCCGACAATCGTCCCACATCCGCCGCGTTAAACGATCCGTTTGAAAAATCAAGAAAAGAAGGAAAAGCTGTTGCGCAACTACAAAAGCAGAATGTAAAATAGCTCTTCAATCTTTGCTTGAAATAAAATGGATTGTAGTATAATGTAAACAATACTTATCCCTTCTTGTACTTTCTCTTTCTCAGATTCAAAGGTCGGAGGAAAAATATGCTACTCGTTTTTCCATGCCGAGAGCACATCGAGAGTTTTGAGCGATTGAGGAAAGTTTTAAAGGATTTTAAAACAAGTAAACGATTTCCCGCTTGAGGGACTAACATTTTTCAATAATGATTTAATAATTTTATTTCCGCTTTGAGTGAACAAATAACAAGAATTTTTGGCAGCTTAAAAATTCTAATTAAATATTTATTAAAACGTTTCAATGTTAAAAAACTTAGAGAAAGATCATCGACATGTACAGTTAAATAAATCTTTTCGAAGTTCGGAATATTGCGATTGATATCATATACGTATAATTAATTAATTATACAAAATTCGAAGTATAGGTTTCAATGGAAATCCGCACGAATATAGAAAACGGGCTAAGAACTAAGAACCAGGCGCGGTAAATAATGTGCGAAACTTTTATTTATATTTTTTATTTTACATATTTACCAACCCCTTTACCTGCGTGCCGACTAAATTTGTCAGACTTAAAACACAGTTCCGGTTGGAGTAGTAAAATCCCCCTCCCTATACCTAATTAAATCGATTCGATTTAATTTTTAATGCTATATGTATCTAAATAACTGTAAAGAAATCATTGCGAAAAATATTACCTCAGCCAGGGTTCGAACCTGGAACTTCCTTCATTCCGTAAAAGTGACGACACCTTCTGAGGTAATATTTTTCGCAATGTGTGTGATTTCTTTACAGTTATTTAGATGCACATAACATCCAAAATTAAATCGAATCGATTTAATTAGGTGTAGGGGGGGATTTTACTACTCCAACCGGAGATGTGTTTCAAGTCTGACAAATCTAGTCGGGACGCAGTCAAAAGGGTTGATAAAGATGTAAAATAAAAATATAAATAAAACTTTTGCGCGTCATTTACCGCGCCTGGTTCTTAATTAGTCCGTTTTCTAAATTCGTGCGAATTAATTATGCATTCTACGTGTCTACTTGAAAGATAGTTACAAAATGCAAAAGGAGGAATCATTAAAGTCGTTTAATTGCATGCAAAAATCGTTCATACGTCAAATGTAATCGATTCATTCATAGACGACAAACAAACCGATAAATAATTCCGTTACGTGTTCTTAATCGATGTGACAGCTTTAATTACGAAACGATACATCTCGCGCAATAAATTTCCACTTGTAAATTACGCAACCACAGCGCAATGCTCTTTAACGTTTGTTCATTTCTAACACAATATATACAGCACTTTGTATTTACGATTTAATTGTGTGATTGATTTCTTCTGAGTTATCTGGAGCTGTCGTAGTATTTAAGCGCACGTTTAAGCGCGGTAAGCAAAAATATAAAATGGTCTACGCAACAAATGCTTTTTCTCACTTTTTCTGCATACGGCGCGGCGCGGCGGCGTCGCGTGATTCTCGGCGTATTGCATCGTACGCAGCAATCGCCACGGACTGTATCATCATAGTGATGGTTCAGAGGCGAAAGATTGCCAAGAGTTACCGTCGATTAGGCTCGTACGATCCCGGACAATGGCGTAGTAAGTCTAGGGTTACGCGAGAGAAACACTGGACTGGGAGAAAATACAGCGAGTATACCTCCTCAAGAAAAGCCTCAAGGAAAAATACGCTAAAAATGTAATATTAATTCATGAATGTTATAATTGACGTGTGACATAATTGTCCAATTTTTTTTTCGTTTAATTTCTTTTTCCTTTGTCAACGATTATCCACTTTCGAAGAGTACTTTTGACAAGGTCGAAACAGATCTTATCCTTGCCCTCTTTTCGCGATACGGGCGATATACTAATTGGTCCTGGATGCTGGTACTATGGGTTTATTTTACATGAACAACCACAGTTATCACAATCTTCCTTTTCTTGCAGTTTAATAAATGCTCAAGTTTATTAATTAATTTTATTACAATCCATTAATAATTCTTTTATTTTTTGCTCGCGCAGATATTCCGCTTTTTTACACATTTCGCGTCTTTTGCCCAGAATGACATTTGTGCATGGATATAGATTTAGTCTTGAACATTTCGTGTACAATAATAATAACTACATATGCACATCGAAATTCAAACTCAGCCAAATTACAGCACAGTTTCGACCTTCGCTTTGTGCAATTGCTCTTTTCATGTATTACAAAAAAAAAAGAAAAAAAAACATGCCTATTATAAAATAAGAGTGTTTTTGACATTCGCCTCGGAAAGAAAGGCATTCCAATAATGTGATAATTGTCACTTTCCTCTCCTCCTTCGATAATAGCAACCGGGAAAAGTACGCTGAAACTAGCCTGACTTTTCTTTTGTTTTCAACGCCTTCGATGTCGGAATACTCCGTGACAGAAGCGCGATAACGCCGGCATGTGCGCGCGAACGTAATATAATAATTGCATGTTCAGCGAACGACCTTTCAAATTAATCGTGCAGTGCCGTTTATGATTAATTTAATACGACTTCTCGCAGCATTAGATTAGATTAAAGAGGTTAAAAAAAAACAAAGTATCCCTCGATAACTCCGAGACACACGTGTCACATGTGTGGTAAAGCATCACGCGTATATTAATCGCGACTTTTCTGATGACATTCTAGAAGATAAAAGAAAAAGTAATAGTTAAGATTTACTTATCGAGGGATCATTGATAATACAAAGAGCAGCATAGTAGTTAGTACATACAATTTGATTTTAGAGCTTTGAGTAATTTTCTAAGTAGCAGTTTTAAGTAGCTTTTAAATAGCTTTAAGATAAGCTTCTAAATTATTTGGAGAACAATTTGTTCAAGGAAGAGGAAAAATCAAGAAAGAAACTGTTCTTTAGTGATTGTAACCTATATATGTTTCTAATTTATATTTGAATGTGAAACGCATTGCAACAAAGAAGCCGGGCCGGAGTCCATTTTAGAGTAAATAAGCAAAGGTAAAGTGCTATACACGTTATAAAAAAGACTTGATATTTTTCATTTCTCAATACGCTTCGAACCAAATACAAGTTTTTAATCGAGCCCGTACACATAATTGAGCAAGTAAATGTAAGCCCAATGATATGTGTAAACTTATCGTGAACCAGTCTCGCATGTTTCTGCTATATACGAGTTTGTTTGTGGAAAAGTCGGTTGATTTAATTTCAAGAAAAAAAACGCAAAATCAATCAAACGCGTATAGAATCTTCGGTCACACGATCCTTTCCGTGCGGATGTAATATCGTATATCGGTTATATATGTATGTATGTATGTATGTATGTATGTATACACATACATAAACGAAGATTAGATGTTGCTCTCTATGTGAGAAAGGAGTGCATCTTGCATTCGCCACCGCGCGATCTCAGCTGATCTGTCTGAAATGTCTATGTGTATGTACATTATACGTATATGCGGTGCGCAATTAAGTATTTAAAAAAATCGCCTCCGCAGAAAATGATCCGGTTATGCCTCTGCGACACTGTACCGCAGACAGGATGGTCATTTTACAAAGCGAAATATGTGCTTATTACAGTCCTTCTACGTTTCTTTTATGTAAAAAAGATAATAAGATGTCACGGAGGTTAATTAGAATTTCCTTAAAGCTAAAACATTACAGGCATAATCAGGTCAGAAGTTATCTGTTTTTAACTTCCCAAAATATAATTTAGTGATCGTAAGTCAAAAGGCGATTCATTGTAAGTCAATTAATTGATTTATCTCAGACTTTCGCAAGAGACAAATGGTTTCAGAGAATAGGAAAAAGTGTATCGATAGGGGAGTTCTTCAATATCAAATGTAATATTGAAATGTCGCAACAAAGGACAAATGTTGTACCACGATATTGATGATCATACGGATGACCGATAACCGACGCACTTCAATGATACATCAAAGGACTTCGGCCGTGTTTACAGCTGCTAAAAATAAGACAAGTAAGAACCAAGAATTTGGACCCGGTTAACAATAATTGTCAAAGTCCACGCTGATAAGTCTATCATGCCGCGCGTGTAACGCGCGTTCACGAGGGGGAGAAAAAGGAGTCCGGGGGAAACGAAGAGAGCGGAAGAGAACGATGCCGCGATTGTATACGTAATTCAAAAGATGGAGATTGCCGCCGGACTCGGAAAATACACCATTAATGGCTCTTGAACGTTGGACGGAAACGATAAACAAGTGAGAATGCGGGAACAAAGTATTAGTCACTTGTGCATCCTTCAGTTCTTGGAGCGTCCAGCAAAAACTTTATATTAGAAAAAGTTTAGAAATGTCCGAAAAATTATTCTTTTTATTCTGGTTCCGATTATATCCCTTCGAATTATCCTTTAGTCTATTATTTTTAAAAATGTCTTGAGAGATTAGCTGATCCGTCATGGAACAATTAGCTTCCTTTTAAATTAAAAAAAAAATTATTACTTAAATTTCATAAGACACATTTCGCAATATGCATTGGATGCAAATGCGTCACAGTATGTTATTACGTCCGCAATGCGTTCCCAGACAAAGCAAAATTTATTTAAATTGTTCGTCCGGTAAGGCTAAAAAAAAATGATATAATGTATAATCAATATTCAATGAATACGAACAAGCAATATGAATACCAATACAAACAGCTATTTTTTTAGTAGATGACAATTTCTTGTGTATAAATATGTATATATAAATAATTCTTATTTACTAAAAAAGAATTATAAATTGACAGGTTACAGATTTTCTTTGTTTATTACCGTACTAGTGCAACGAGTATATTGCAAACGTCAGGAATGTTGAAAGGCTAATGAACTAGCTCGTCTCTCAGTTTCCTCTTCGCGTATATTTTCGGTAATCTACCATAACAGTTCTTTGTAACCATAAGAGATCAAACGAGCGTGCTAAATATTAGCAAACAATGTTGTGTAAACTGTGCTTTTACTCTGAAATCGCGGGACATTTATCTTGAGCGTAGATCACGCTCATTAAACGCTCGTTGCTGTTTTACTATAATACAATAGTTTCCTCGACGAAGATCTATGAACTTATTTCCATCATGGTAGGTCAGGTTATCGACATCGGAACTCCTATATAACAAAATGTAAATCACGCGCATCTAAATCACGCGCATTACGTCACTGACCTACATAATTCAATGGTTAATCAAATGATACAATCACAATGGAAATTACCGATTAATCGCAACAAACAATAAGAGTTTGGCGTACGTCAATAGCAAAATTAAAAATACTGTTACTGAAATTAGATAAATAAAGGATCGCTTGATTTTCGCGGTAGTAGTTTTAAAATGCAACTTATCTCTTTTTTACTAAAATTTATGAATCTCAAAGGATTGCAACAACGATCGAATTGTCGTCAAGAAAAGGAAATGTTATGTAACTGGAATAAAACTGGATTCAGATCTAAATAATAACGTAATTATTATTTTGGACAATTCACGTGAATTATTCGAAACAAAAATATCTTTGTCGGCCCCGTTTTGGGATAAAAGTTAAATATGTGATTACGTTGTCTGCGCCGCTAAGGAAAAGGAAAATTACCGTCGCCCTTGCATGTATCAGCATAGGAATCATGCTCGACAAGATGCGGCTGGCGAATAACGGAGAGCAAGGTCGCGGCGAAATCGTGCACAATGCACGTGCGTTTCGGCATAATGGGTGAGCGGCAACACCAGGTGGATAATCAAATCGAACGTGCGTTTTTTCGCGGAATTACGGAATCTACTTCTCTAACAAGCAGCAAATATATCGAAACTTCTGAGCATAAAGCTTCCGGTAGCCGTCAGCAAGTTCACACGCACTCATCAATAGCTCTTCGATCAGATTTCACAATCAAATTAGCATTCGAGTAATTAGAGCAATTCTTCACAAGGAGGGTTTATCCTAAGAGATTATACCTTTAAGCGAATTATTAACAGAGTTAGAAACCAGAACGCAATGAATGAAGTTTCTTCAGTTTGACTGAAAAGAGAGACTACAAAATAATACATCTTTTATAAAAGTTTGTTATAATTATTTTATAAAAAGACGCTACATACGCCAAAATTAATTTCGTTAATCATTAATGTTATTCATATGCAGAAGCAAAAATATTTTGACTTTATAAATAAAAAATATCAAATATAAAAATATGGTGAATAAAAAATAGTAAGAGATTACCGAAAAGTATTTGTCAGATACTGTAAGCGCTAAGAAGAAATAGATAACATGTCTTTTGTGATACACCTGGCCTAATCTTTCAAGTCAATCTAACATCAGCATACGAGGACGTTCTCGTCAACGATTTTATGAGATATTTATATGTCATTTCTGATAATGAAATGAACCTTCCTATCACGTGAACGTTTCCAAAAAAGAGAGATAAATTATTGAACATTGGACTAAAATATTGTTGAACATTGGACTAAAACAATCAGATTTAAAGCGGATTATAAGTAGATGTTGTCTTGCGTGATTTATCATTAATCAGGGAATCAATCAAAATTATTTTACCACATGAACAAATTGTTTTGCATAAATGAAGGAAAAAAATATAGATAACATAGCGCGTACCAGATCTATGTTCTTCCGATGTTCCTTTAATTGTACCTATATACATAATGGAGTTCTAACCGAGAGAAATGATAGTTGCTCGACGTAATAATAAAAACTAAAAAGTTTTAAATTAAATCGCAGACAGGAAGAAGTGTAGTTTGATGTTACAAACGCAATTCCGTTTCTCTGTTTTTATTCAAGAGTCAATGAAAGACGACCGCAAAGCGAAGGAAAGTGAAATTCTTTGTCACGTCGCGTCGAAAGTGCATGACTTTAATACTAAACTAATTATTACATTTTCAGAACGATTGTATATTTGAAAATATCATATATAAGAGGGTACTATAAATTCTGTGATAATTAGAAAGTATAAAATATAAGAAGTTTCTGTTTTCTATTGAGTCATTTAGCGTTCAAGCGCGAAGATATGTCTTCATCAATAAAATAAGCATAAAATTGGCGACGAAACTAGACACAGTGTCTCTTCTTCCCCACAAACCTATTTACATCATTGACAATCCGAGGCTCGATAGCCTACATTTAACGCTGAAAACGGTTGTTTGATTCGTGCTAACTTTCTTTGCGAAAAATTCGAAATCAGACAAACGCATTCATATTAAATCGCGCATGAATATGATAATTTTTTTATTCATTTGTGTATTTGGTGATTTGATCCCTTTTATAAAATCGCCAACGCTTCTATAGAATGCAACGAGTGGGATACCGGTAATTCTATAAAAGATTTGAAGGTTTTATATAAAGTCATCGCTTTTCAATCCGCTTTTAGGAAAACATCTAAATCACTGACAAGAATCATTAGTCTTATTTATAAAACTATTTACCTGAGATTAAAAAAATAGCAGATTACTCCGCAGAAGAGGAAGATCTCAATAAGGCCGTCCATCCTCGTTTACGACGCGAAGTGATCCGGTGCAAGGGCAAAACAAAAAAAAAAGGAAAAAATAACTGTTCTATGCGCACTACACGTCTGTCAATCGATCAGATGCTGCACGTCGATGCCATGATCATTTCCCACGATCGGATCAATGATCAGCAGGGTCGCGGGATCGTCGGCACCATCGATCGTGCGGCCCGTGAGATCCATCGATCGGGGAGTTGCGCAGATCGCTCGCGAGCGAATGAGCGGAGGGTCGCGCCGATCCCGAATTCCCTGACGGCCGGGCGATTAGATACCGTACGATCGCACCAGTCCAGCCCAGTCGATCCGGTGTCGTCGACTATCGTCGACTTTCTACCGCAAGTACGTTAAGTAACCACCGAGCGAACCGAGCCAAACCGAACCCGCTCCGCTCCGCCGCCACCGCCACCGGAGGACGGTTCACTGACTCACTGACTCCGCTGCGCGGCGAGGATGATGGTGCGGTAGGCCGGCCGTATTGTTGCATGCATGCGTGCGTGCATTCGAATGCGTTTTTCAAGGTACATCCGTCAAGGGGAGCGGAGCTAGCGCATGACCTTCTGGATCACGCGAGACGGAAAGGGGCTCGAGCGGGAGCTGCGCGAAGGTCCGGATCGCGGAGAGCGGATTCTCCCCGTCAGTCGATCTGGACGCAGGCCGGCCAGATCGACTTCAGCTGTGAAACGTCCGGTCCGATGCAAATTGCAGCGCGATCGACGATCCCTCTGAAAAAGCACGAGGATAAAAAAAAATAGAATAAAAGAGCGTTTACTCGCACACTCGCGTGATTCTTGAGAAAAATTATGTTAAATTATGTTGCTCTTTGTGACAATTAGCTACGGTTGTCGCCTAAGATCCAGCGCAACTATACATTTCCAATTCAAACGAGCAAGTCTAAAATCAAAAAGATCAAAAGATGAAGATTATCAACGATGTTAATTATAATTAGTAGCGTTAATTCTAAAAAAAATATATGTGTTATAGTCAAAGCCCGAAACGCGGGCATTCCTAGGATTGACTAGTCAATCCTGGGGAACGACCACCAAACGTCTTGGTCAAAGTCCGAAATAAGTTTTGCGTTTCGGCTTTTGACTAGTCAATCCTAGGAATAACTAATACGACTGGTCAAAGTTAGAAACTAAGAAAAATCACTTCGGACTTTGACTAGTCAATCCTAGGAATAACTAATACGGCTGGTCAAAGTTAGAAAACTAAAGAAAAATCACTTCGGACTTTGACCAGTCAATCCTAGGTGTGGCTTAATTCAGACTGTGTGACTGTTAACAAATAAAATCAAGATCTTTTTTACTAAATTAAGTTCTTATTGTTAATATAATGTAGCTTTTTATTTAGTCGGGGGTCATTGTTTGTTAAAAAGTTATTAACAAAAAAAAGTTTAAAAAATATAACAGCTATTTTGAGTATTAGAAGGCATAAATGACTAATATATATGTCAAAATAGTTCACGCATCCACTTTCCACGCGAAACGAGGTGCCACATGGGTTCATGACGCGCTTTACAAGCTCGTTTAAGTACATGCGTGGGCGGGGGAGTTAGGTGCAAGAGAGCAAAATCCCTTCGGCCCCTCCGCACCCCCCCCCCGCGGTTGAAAGCGTGGAACTCGCTTTACAACTTAAAGTACATGCTAAGTTGTAAAGCAAAATTATAAAGTACATGCATGGGGAGAGGGTGCAGGGGAGCAAAATCCCCCCGCCCACGCATGTACTTAAACGAGCTTATAAAGCGCGTAGAGCGACACTTTTTTCTGCCAGATTCGTTCGTTTCGTGCAAAAACGCGTCGAATAAGCCTAATTGCATCGATTTCTGTGCTGAGGTAGCTAAACTGAAGAATTACCAAAGTATTTAACTGTTTAAAGTGCTTTAAACCAATATTTTACCAAAGATACATTTTTAAACTTAAGGAGAAAAAACTATGTACAAGAGTAAAAAAGTAAATAAAAAGCTATATTATGTTAACAATAAGAACTTAATTTAGTAAAAAAAATCTTTATTTTATTTGTTAACAGTCACACAGTCCGAATTAAGCCACACTTAGGATTGACCAGTCAAAGTCCGAAGTGATTTTTCTTAGTTTCTAACTTTGACCAGCCGTATTAGTTATTCCTAGAATTGACTAGTCAAAAGCCGAAACGCAAAACTTATTTCGGGCTTTGACCAAGACGCTTGGTCGTTCCCCAGAATTGACTAGTCAAACCTATAGGAATGCCCGCGTTTCGGGCTTTGACTATAACATATGCGTAAGAAGACATGTAGATTTTAAAGTTACACGTGTCTTCTTACTCTATACAATTTATCGGACGATCTATATCACGTTGAAAGTTTCTGCGACGATGCGAAGGTGAGAAACATGATAAATTTTGAGGGATGAATACTTATACATAAAAAATTGATTCGTCTTCTATTCAAGAGCAACCTGAATGCAAATTGTCACCGAGCAACAAGAATTGTCATCGTGCGGTCAGAAGAAAAGTGAAGAATTACTTCTCAGCGTTTTATTGAAGCAGCCTCAATACGGTCATCCTTAGAAGTTGGGAATGAGAAATGCGGACGCATTATGGCACATTCAATGGATTCTGATCAATAGATAAAAGAACAACGTTATTTATGCGTACAATTATTTAGATGACTTTAGATTTTAATTGTAACACTCGGCACGAATGTCGTTCCTCTATAAGTATCTACGTATAGTAAACGATAGATATGAAGATATATGCTTCGTTTTTTATTTTTGCTTTAAGTGACCGCTATTTTCCTGTTTTACCCTACCCAGGATCTTATGTTATACTCGAAAAATTGATGCAAGTCCATTTCATCATTATGATTATATTTATTGATTAGAGATTCATAAGTCTTTTGGTTCTCTTAATCGCTTAACACAAATCGTTCTCGTAACAGGAATTTAATTTTACTAAGCAATGCAACTTGCAGAATAATACTTTCTCGCTTTTCCCGTTTAGTGTCTTATTGGTGAACTTGACTACTCGATTTTGCTCGCTTAGATACCGCGTATCATCTACTGATGACTAATACGATTTTATTCTATACTCTGGTTTGTTAAAAAATCTATTAAATTAAAAAACTGTGAGTTCTCTCAATTTAACTCTCTTTCGGGCCCTCTGTCTCTATCTTTCATTTTTCTATATTCGCGTTCACGAATTTCCTATCTTATTTCGTATCGTGTATTCGTACATCGTACATATTTACCGCAATGTTTCATCTCGATATTTCACTCGTTCGAAACAGTTCCGAGATAATTGTAGAACCTAAAACGTGCTCCTCGACCCGTGAGACTTTCTCTGTTCGTTAGGTTCTCGACTGTCTGAAAGACGATCCCCAGGAAAACCCACGACTTTCATGTGTTTAATAAAAAAAACCACACACACAATTAAATGAAAATTAAGCTCGAATTAACGTCACGCACTCGTGTGATGCGATCGTGGAAATTCAGAATGGAAAGCGCACCGTCAATAGCGGAAGTTTGTCGATGAACTCTAGCGATCATTAACAAGATCGACGAGGCGAGTAGAATAGCAACGTTGCAACGAAGACATTTAGATTGCGTTCCAATTAAGGAATCAATCGTGAAAATTGCCACGAGGAGAAAGATTTTCACGAAAAACAATCAACGAGACCGTAATATATCGTGCATAATTTTTTTTTTTTAATCGTAAGCTTCGAAGATGAGGAAGATGTGGACCACCTAAAGTCGATCTTAAACCTTCTGAAGCCTGACGAAATCCTCGGAACGACTCGAATTGCGGATAAATTGTTACGCGAGCGTGCGATCAGTGCGGGGGGTGTCACTTGCCCGATTAGCTTTTTATCGACAATTAACGGTGCACGTCATCCGACAACGCGGCGATCTGCGGCTCGTTTCGACGTGAGTGCCGGAGAGCGGACGGACCACGACTGCATCCGACCGCGTTCACGGGATGGCATACAACCGAGAAGAAGATCGATGATGTACTCGTGATCTACAATGCGTACGTTTCTACGCGATTCCCCCAGAGTTCCGGTTTCCGGTACCATGGAATCGAAAACTTTATGGCTCTCGCCGTTGCTTTGCGTCACGACGCGCTCGGAGCTCCCGAGGAATTATAAAAGAGGAGACGAAAAAGAACCGAACGGTGACGTTTCATGTTTTTAATCGCGGCAGACTCGCGTTACTCGGACACGACCAATCGGGTTACACCAGTACTTGCGAGAGAAACGTGCTTTTAATTGCCGCTGTTCCCGATGATACACCACTAAACAACCGCGTGTTTATTGCGATTAACGAAGAGAATGCGCGAGAATGTATAGATACAAAAGCGTTGAGATGACGTCCCACTACCTAAGTCTCTACTGAATTTAAAAGAGAGAGAGAGAGAGAGAGAGGAAAAGATTAGACCATTTAATGTGTATAAAAAAGAAATACAGCTTGTTATCATCTTATGCGATTTTTTTATGTACAATTCTTATGTACAAATAACGAGATGAGTGTCCAAAAATAGATTTTCTTCAAGAGAGAGAGAGAGAGAGAGACAAAGAGCAGGATAACAAAAGTGTATTTATCTGAAGATCCTTTCTCAAAAATATCGCATTCCTAACTAAGGTAGATACTCCACTAGTATAATTTTGATTAATATTTCTTTAACATTAGGAATTGGTAATTCTACTGTTGGCCAGCTGACTGACAGTGAGAAAATGAGATTATGTATAAAGATATTCCCAGCGCGTATTTATATAACATTTATCTCATATTTAGATAAGTGGGCGTCTCGCGTTATGCGAAAATAAAATGCAATGTGTATAAAAGCCACAAAAATATTTAAAAAAAAATGTATGTTCTCCTAATTGTAACATAGACTCTGAATAATTTGTCCTTTAGCATTTCTTTTTGTTATATTAAATACAAGTTAAAAAAAATATTAGTTTTATTTTTTAATTATAAAAATTTTAAAATTTACGTTTTTTAATTAATATTTAAAATATTAATTTGCTAATATTTTTGAATGTGCACGATAATGAAAAGCCTTTGTACTTTACATTTTACAATTGTTATTAAAATTTCGCAAAAATGTATTATTATTTTTATCAATGTTACCCTATAAATTTAGGGGTAACGTGGGGTAACGTTCCCCAAATCCATGGGGTAACATTCCTAAAATAATAATACAGCACTTATATCACAATATTCGCTACGAACTCCACTAATGTCCATTTCTACCAATGCCGATTAACTTTAATCGCGGTTTAATTTATTTTTTATCCTTTTCTAATATTAGACATTAGAAAAAGATAAAAAGTAAATTAAACCAAGATTAAAGTTAATCCGCATTGGCAGAAATGGACATTTTAGGAAACTACGTAAATAAAGTTGTTTCAGAAATTTAAGGTTAATGTTATTTCTCTAATAGTAAAATCGTTAATATCGATCGAAATTGTTAAATTAATTTAGTACGAGGCGCGTGTACACGATCGAAGTCTATTTTCGTTTCGTCGATTGTACGCGCAAGGACGCTGCCTTGTCCAGCGCTTCGGACTCTATACTTATTGTTAGAAAATGCTGGACGAGATCCGACGTACCTACCGCGACGGCCTGTTCCGTGCCGCGCAAGCCCGTGAATTAATCCCATTGAAAGCCATTAGGCGTTTTATAACGGTTCTCATTGTGCGCCAATTTGCGAATGTGCATTAAAATCGCGGACCGGCCCCGACCGTCCGGGAAGGCTACGTCTGGCTATATCTGTGATTTATGCGAGATACACTAGCTTCGTCGCGTATGAAACGTCAATTTTACGCTAATATCGCGCGATGTTGATCAGGAATCGTTTGTTTGGGTAAATATACACGCACGAACGCAAGTAGTACCACTTCCGATCCCATATAGCAATTACAAGATTTGATCAAATCCAAAATTTACGTCTCTGCCATCATCTTCATGAACGTTCACGTCCACAGAAATTCATCTTTTCTCCATTCCAAATCACTTATTATTATAAAATAAAAATTTTTAACTTATCAATGTCTTTGCGGGTTACAATAAAACACGAAACGAACGAGCAAGCTAAATAGACAACGGAGTTCGATGCCATGACAACGGGCTCGATGCTCATATATTGCCTGTCACATATCGCAGAGAGTCTCTGCCCAGAGACGCAATTTTTGGATTTGGTCAAACCTTGTGATTGCTATTTGCGACTACACGTTACAACTGGATGTAGTACTGATGCTTGCGAAGAAAGCAATACTACTTACTTGTACTAGCAGTTCTGCTTGCTTAGGACATGTTGATAACGACATTTTTACAAGAAATCTTTTCTTTGAATGGCTGAGGTATGACTGCAGTGTGAAAGCTCAAATTGCAAGCCTCTTGCGACTTACGACAATAAGGAATTTCTTGCGACTAATATAGAACGACCTGTTTACGTGCCATTCGAAACAACTTTTTCTTCGCGTTTTTATCAGTAACGAAATCGTAATTCTTGCGAACCCACGAATGCGTAGTAATAACATGTTACGCATACATAGGAATAGTAAGAAATAACTATCTTTGTTGTTACTTTGCAACGATAGGCATGACAAAAAAAAGCTATTACGCACAAGTATGTTTATAAAGGGCAATTTTACAAATGGATGTTAATGTTTCTTTGTAATTGCTTCTACTGAAAAAAGTTCGGATATATATGTTCTTTCATACGCACACATGAAAAGGAAACACGAGTTCGATCGTTCTTAATAAGATGAAAAAGATAATCAAGTGCAATTAGTGCAAATCGATTGAAATGAATACGTTATGAAATAAAAAATCTCTCATTAACGTAATTGTATGATTTGCCTGTTTTATGATCTGCTTAGGTTAAATTTAGCGGTTTAGTAGATTTTCCGTGTGTCGTCATGAATTTAAGAACAAGCGGATAAATAAAAACTTGATTATCTGAAATAAGCGATAGAACGGAGCGAGAAAGCGTAGCGCAGAAAAATATAGAAATTTTTTCAAATATTCACATCGCTTGATTTGTTGCAATAGATAACGTTTCTGAAAAATAAGCTTTCAGTATTTTTTCAACTCAACTCAGTATTGATTTGTAATTTTATTTTTTTGAACCTTAACTAGGTGTTAATTTATAGTATTTAATTAAAAAAAAAACACAAATTATGCATGCATGAATATATGCGAATGCTACAACTACATTCTTGTAATACTAAACGTAAAAATGGCTACTGCTGCGCCCAGCATAAATGATTAGGTATCAAGCATATCAAAGCACTTGTGATGCAATTCCCTTGATAGAAAATGCATCTTCGTAAAATAACATTAAAAACGTATTGAAAATTAGCAAGATCATATGCAATTAGAGACTAATGTTAATAATACAATGTCTGTTAAAACGTCATTTTTTTCGGTGTAGATATATATGTATGTAAGTAGGATCAATAGACGTCGTTGAGTCTAATGACAAATATACATGCTTCAGTCTTTAAAAATTTTAAACTAACTTCTTCAAAAATCTCTTACTTACTCCAATAATTACTAGTTAATCTTATTATTTCATTATTTTATTTTAAGTAATGAATTTTATTATAGTATATACGTATACTGAACATGTAAGTATATTGAATAGATACGTAATTAATTAGTAAAATTATAATTAATTATAACTCAGATAGCAGAGTGGCGTCAAGTGGCGTAATAGTGCAGTCAAAGTAACGGATTGTTGTCGTTAGAGACGTCGCTTTGACGGCATTATAACGTCATTTGACGCACTCTGCTATCTGGGAACAAATATATACAATTAATGTATTAAAATATGCTACCAATATTTTCTGACTGAGGGAATACCGTTCACAAATTTCGGTAAACGATATGGTGATTACGCCCGAATTCATGGGCGGTATTCATAGGCCGGTATTCATAGTCGGTTCTTATATTTAAGACCGTTTTTACAATCTGAAGATGTCATTAACCAATTACAAAGCCGTATTAGCATTTTAAGACATTACTTAAGCCGGTCTTAAAATAAGAACCGACTATGAATACCGGCCAATAGTCGAATCTTATATCTAAGATCAGCTTAACTGGTCAAAAGCAGACTTACTTTAAGACTCCGTCCAGCCTAATCAAATGACCGTATCAGCAACTTGAGACATTACTTAAAACGGTCCTGAAATAAGATTCGACTCGAATACCGCCTACCGCCCCATGTCTTCCTTGAAAGGAGAAAGTTAGTCGATTTCAAACGTAATTTCTGTAATTTCTCTCGTAATATAATGAACCTTTTCCAACCAAACCGTTATTAGCACGTAACTCGTGTTTACCGTGCGCATATCAAACGAGATTGGAAATACAATCGAGTCATGCGACACGCGAGAGAGTATTTCCGGACTTCGGGCTACGTGAAGTCACTATATCAACATAACCTCTCGTGTAACGCGGTTGTAAACGCGATCAAATGTGATAACGGTTAACTCACCTCTCTTACGAATGTTCGAATAGAATTTCCTCGCTCGCGATTCAGCTACCGTGAATGAGAATCGGACGGATCCACGCGTATCACGCGATCAGCTGATGTAAACGTAATAATGCACGCATGGACGCCCACGACAGCCCCCCGATTCCGAGCGGTGTGCCGGTGATATATATGGCATATGAATCATGAATCTGAGCTGATTTCGAATGAAATCGCGAGTTTCTCTTTCCTCCTGCCGCGAATTCTAATATCAACTAAATCCGAGGAAGGAATTTAAGGGCGCGTACGTTACCTTTCACCAATGAAGATGCGTTTAATCGCACTTTTGGGCTTTTATTTCGTCGAAAAGCTTCGCTCGTAAAAAAATGTGTTTTGAACTCGCGCGACGCCATTTGTTTCGTCATTTGAGCGAGGCGAGACGAAAAAGACAATTTTACCGTCGATAAAGTCACTAATGAGTCGATCGATAATGTTACTAGCGACTTTACCGACCATTGATGTATATTTGCAATTTATATCGGCAGTTTCTGTTCGAAACCGCAGTGGTTGCAAGGTATTCGATTGTATTCGATCAACTGAGAGACGGCATTTCAGTGATTTATTGATATTGCGAGAATCGTTCTAAATTAATTCTAAAAATTTCCGAGATCCTACATTCTACGTCTGACCATTAATGACCATTATAACCGCATTATAACGCAATCTCGGGAATTTATAAAATATCAGGCATAATAATAAGACAGCTGAGGTAGCATAATTCAAAATTCAGTTTTAAAACTCACTTTTTCTATACTACACTTTTCCTACATTTTCCATTGTTATTTATAACACTATTACTTTCCATTTATATTTCATTTTACGCAATTTGCAATTTTCTAAATATACATCAATTTTTAATTTTGTTTAATATATAGGAGGGTGTATACATGTATTTCTTTTTTCAGGTTAAATTAAATCGAGGAAATCTGAATATTCACGCGAGAGATACGAAATATCTTCGTACTTACCGATATTCATGCGACTATCAAATTTTTCTGCGAGCGATTATACTTATATTAGCAAATGCGCACAAAGCTGAAAGCGCACGACACGAAGCGCGAGGAAATATGGCCGTGATGGCTGCTGCGGTGCGTGCTCCTTGACGGGATTGACGGGAACGGGAGTCTGCCTGCTAGTGTTGGATCGGTCAGGATGATCGTCTTCCTCGTTTCGTGACGTGCGAGGTCTGACCTTCGGTAACTGGCGTTCGTCCCCCAGCGACATGGAGTTAGGCCTGTCCAACACGCTGCTGGCCGGTGATCCACGATTGATCGATCACATAGTGGGCGAAGTTAAGTCCCAAGGTATTTTCGATCAGTTCCGGAAGGAATGCATCGCCGATGTCGATACGAAGGTAATTCTCGCGGCCCGATTCCTGACAGCGAGCTCTTCGCTAAAAAAAAAAAGAATCGGACTTTTATCTTTGGTTTAGAGGTTAGACGCGATTAGTTTGAACATAAGAAATCTTGATTGTGCTGTTATTATTTTGACAACAAGGTGGATACTTATGCGATATGCAGTTTTATAATACTTTATGTAGAAGATTTTTAATGAGTCTTATATATATTTTTTAACAAAATTTTGATTTTGGAAAACTTGACATTTTGCTGTACTATTTTTAGAGTCAATGTGCAAAATTGCAATATATGTGTCATTACATGAAAACTGTAGCTCGTTTAATAAATCTTATGTACTAATGTAATGTCTAATGGCACACGTACAATTTCAGCCTGCGTATCAAAATCTGAGGACAAGGGTTGAAGGTTCCGTAAACACTTTTCTTAGTAAGCAAGTATGGAAACCAGATTTGAACAAGAATCAGCTCAGGGAAACTTTGCGCAAGCACATACACGACGCACCTTATCTAGATGCTGGCGTGGAGCGGATAGTGGATCAAGTGGTGAATCCCAAGGTCTATTCGGTTTTTATGTCACAGATAGAGGATGTAGTGTACAAATTTCTGGGTATAGAGAGGCCAAAGGCGAAAGAGAAGAACGGCGCTTGCGGTCTTAAAGATTTGTTGCCTAAAGATTTGGATCCGGTCTCGCCCGAGTCCGACAAGAACAGCTTGAAGGACGAATCTCTCGAATCCTTAGATATAAACGACATAAATGATTTTGACAGAAAGCAGGATGAGAAAGTCGACGAGCAGAGACCGCAAGACGAGGAGACGTACAGAGATAAAAACAGAGCTAGTTCTGAAAACGGGCATATTTCCTTGGAGGAGAAAACATCGGACGATGCCTATAAAATTCTAAGTAAGAATGGAAGTAATTCAAACTTAAACACATCTGCGAAATTGGATGATAAAGTGGACGAGGAAGAGGAAGAGGTCAGTCCAACGTTTGAGCCTATTGATATCATGAATTTAAATGAATCCAACATTTCCAACGATTCTCATTTATCGGGTATATCGGAATTAACGAGTCACAGATCTAGAAGCCCAGATTTTTCGAACGAATTGTCGCGGGATAACTTCGAGTATAGCAATCAAGATTCTCAGCTCAGCAAAGTTTCCTCGGATTCCCGGTTGTCGATAGTGACGGACTTTGGTTCCTCTAATCACGCTTTAACACCGGTACACGATTCATCGAGAGATGAAACAACGAAGGACAAGTACGAGGCTAAAAGCAGTAAGGATAATTTCAAGGCGATCAGAGAGGATTCGTCTAAGAACAAGACGACTAAGAGCAGTTTTGACTTTGTTAAAGGTAAAGATGTGCAAGATTATAAAGATACGAAAGATTTCAAGAGTACTAAAAGTGTATCTTCTAAAGAAAATTCTCGCGATGCTACGGATAGTAGTATTAAAGATAAGTATGATCATAAGAGCAAAGAGAAGAGCAAGGATAGTGAGTCCACCAAATTGTTGAAAAGCACAAAGGAAAAATCTGCCAGTAAGGATGTAAAATATTACAAAGATAAAAGTAACGAGAGAAAGAGACCGAGTAGTGAGAAATATGATAAGCACAGCAGTGAGAAGTACGACAAACACAGTAAAAGTAAACCTAAAGATAAAATTGACCAGGCGAGAGAAAGTTCTGACAAAATTAAAGATATTTCAGAAAATTTGAAGGATAACGCCAACAAACTCAAAGACGAGAAGCTCAAGGAAATGGAGAGGAAAGATAAGGATAACGTTAACAAAGAAGTGAAAGATTTGAAAGATATGTACAAAGAAAAAATTAAAAAGATTATAGAACTTCGGGAAAAGATAGAATTGACGGAGAAAGAAAAATTAAATAAGGATAAAGATGTTAAACTTATTAAAGATACTAAGGACAGAAAGGATCCTCTTAAAGATAAAAAATCAAATAAGAAAGAACACAAAAGTTCGTCGTCGTCGTCGTCATCGTCATCGAAAAATCCTTGTATAAGTTATCACGAAAATAGAAGCAGCAAGACGTCGGAAAAGATTGCGGATGGAAAAGATAAACGATCCGATTCAAAAGACAAAGCAAAACGAGATGAGAAGCGATTGTCGAAAGAGAGTAAAGGTAAAAGTCATTACAGCAGCAAATCAGATTTATCGGACAAATCTGACAAGTCAGATTCAAAGAAGATTTCCAAGAGTGAGAAAGAAGATAAGAGCGGGAAGGTGGACGCGAAAAAGGATGTCAAGGCGAGCGGCGAGAAAACGCCGAACAGTAAAAAGGACACGAAGAGCCACTTGCAACAGGGCAAGAATTCGGATCGCGTCGAGAAGTCGGACAGAAAGGAGTCAAAAACCGACGGTCCGTCCAAGGATAAGAAGCGTAGGGAAGACAAAAAATCCAAGACGAAGGACGATCATTCGAGTTTACGGAAAAACTCGAACGATCGGCGTTCTACCGACAGAGACGGTTCGAACGGCTCGAATAATAAAACCCTACCGCCCAGCAATTCGAATTCTAACGTAACGAGCACCAAGTCGGGTACGTCGAATTTGACGAAGGATAATCATGTGAGTAATTCTAGCAGCGAAACGTCGGATAGTATCGAGGAAACGCAAGTGAATGATTCGAAGACATCGCATCAGTCGAATTGTAAATTATCTCAGAAAATCAGTTCGCAACTATCGACAAATGAAAAGAGCCATTCGAAGATGGAGACCGATAATAGCAACGAGGCATACGATAGACAGGAAGAAAAAGAAAAAAAAGAAGAGAAAAGCGCAGATCCACGTGACACGAACCTGCCGCTGAAGAAGAGGCTGCTGCCGGATAAAGACGGTGAATCGAGTCCCGACGTGAAGCTCAAGAAACCGAAATTCGCGAAAAACATACACGAAGCTAAGAAACTGATGAAAATCAGGAAACAGATGGAGAAGCAGAAACTTAAGGAGGATAAGAAGATAGAGAAGAAAGTTGCACAGGAAGCGGATCAATCGAATACGAAGAATAATCTCGATAACCTTGAGGGCGTGCCGGACGACGAACGGGTTCAAATTATAGAGATCCCTGACGAGGAGTACGAAGAACCTTACCCCGAGAAGCACGAGCCCCGTTTAATGTTGGACGAGAGATCGATAATAATGCCAGGAGCAGAGTCTTGTGCAAACGACCTCCTAAAGGAATTGTGTACAAGGCAATCTTCAAGCGGAGTGGTGTCAGATGTGCCATCAAGCGAAGCACAGGCTACCCAGGATTCTGACGGGAAACATAAAGATTTGCACGTTGAAGGTAAAGAAGATTCGCAAGCCTCTAAAGAGACACATAAGGACGACTCGGAGGAAGCTTCCAAAAATGAGACAAAACGTACGATTCTTGACGAAGAAAAATCTCTACAAGCAAAGGAAACGCGTGTTTCGCAAGGGCTGGGAGAAGCTGCAGCCTCAGAAAAATCAGAATCTTTGAGCTATAATGAGAATAAAAACGTAAAACAATCGACGGAAGTGAATACAGCGACACGGGATTGTAATCGAGCGGAAACACAGAATGATAATGAAGAAAGGAAGAATGATGTTACATTGGAAATACCAGACGATAATAAAGAATCATTGGATGAAAAGCAAATAGAAACGCGTACGTCATTCAAAGCTGACACAATAGAGTCGCATGCCGATTGTATGGGAAATAAATCTTCGTCCTCCGCGATCAATGAGGATAACGAGGATTGCCGTTACTTCAAGATTGACAACGAGAAGTCGGAAAGGTTCTCCAATTTCTTGGAATCTTTAGAACTTGTGGAGAACTCGTCTTTGGAGGATATAATAGAGAGTCTAGGCGGCAAGGTGGTTTCTTCGATACCGAAGTCCATGGCACCGCCGTTGCCGAAATCGCGCAAACGTTCGTCCAGTCCCTTGTCGGACATACTGATGAATAATTCGGACAACAACAATGACGGTCATAAGCAGAAATTGTCGTCCTTGCCCAACGAAAACGCGGTACATAACGTCAAGAAGAGGAAATTCACCAAGAAACCGAGATTCTCGAATTTGTGTAATACCCAAGGAATCTCGAATGGCGAGAACTTCGTCATGCCTCTGAGCCCCGACAGCGACGTGTCCGCGACGAGTGATAAAACGGCGTCGTCTAACGTGATCAAAGAAGAGAAGAGGTACGTTACTTATTTCCGAGATTTTTACATAGTACAGGGTTCCACATGTATCTCGTTATCGTTTTGTCGTTGTTTTTATACATGCTTTGTACCTGTTCTATAAAAGCGCGGATTGACTGTATTATTCTAAATAAATATTTTCTCGAATGTAATTCGAGAGGAGTCAGTTTCGTCTAACATTACTAACATTATTATTCCTTCAAATTGCAGCCGTATTAGGACGAGTCATCAACGATACTCAAGCGATGATTTATATAAACCACGTCCGTTATTTTCAAGTTCTTCTCGTCGAAGCAGACGAGCTAATCAAGCATAGCTAGCGCCCCAAGGATTCAGGTTGAATTTGTACAATTTCCAAGCATATTTATTTCGTTTCATTATACAGTAATATACGTTGTATTTGATTACAATAATTCCTTATTTAATTCACCATAATTTAAGAAATTGTTTTGTTTCTTCTATTGTTTCGTTACTAAACAATAATTACGTACAAGTAATGCGCATAATTGGATATTTGTAATTTTGAAACTCAGTTAATACATATCGAATTTTATAACATTTTAAACGTTTTATAATATTTTGGACATTTGTTTATACCTGAAATTCTGAGTACGAGCTAGGAAGTGGTTTTAAGTTATAAATTGTAAGAACTTATTAATATCCATGATAATATAGTTTAATAGATATCATTGATTAAAATATCTTAATCAGCTCTTCAATTAACGTTTACTAGAATAATCCTTTAACAAATTTATACATTTTGAGATAACAGAATGTTGTCAGTTTTAACTAACATCTTCCATGTAATATCTAAGACGTGTTAAAGATTACGATGTTGAATATTATAACAAGATTAATTGCGTAAATCTCGGGGAGAGTGTGAGCGTTAAAAGGAAATATGTACTTTTCTTTTCGAAATAGCATACTCATCTGCGAACTGTCCACTTTTGTTGAGAATGAGTGTCTACTTGTACGCATGTATATATGTTTATATACTCGTTTACGAACGAGTGTTCGCGAATACACGTTATATGCAATTTTAAAATTATTAAAATTGTTAAGGTTTGCACAAAAATAATAATCGACTTATTTCTACGATCACGTTGGACTTGATCTGACAATTGTTTCTTTACGTAAGCTAAAATCGGAATCCTTAAGAGGAACCCGTCCTTCCCCGGTTCCGCGCGTAGATCGTTATTCACTAGGATGACATTAAAGTATGTTATACGTAATTTATTACACTATTTATCTGTGCAAGTTCTCGATTTTAACGACGCCAACAACTTTTTATAATCACGTACGTAATTAGATGCACTACAGATGTAACAACAGAGTATATACATATATTTATAAGGTTGCTACAGTGTGTGCTAGACTAACTTTCCGCTTATATACCAGTTCTGTGGAAGAAAATAGTTCTTATATACATTTGTAGTTTTTATACCGCGAGTGATTTAGCGATTAATCTTTTTCAGAAGCATTCTCATAAGGAACTCCGACATGCGTGTGTGCGTGTACATAAGAATTAAAAGAATACGATGCGGATCGCCTGTAAGATAACGAAAGGGATCACCGATAAGATAAAAAAAGCATTAAATAAGCGCCATATGCTGTAAACTAATCTTAAGTTCTTAAGACACTCGGTTCGAGGTATATCTCACGTCGTTGGAAAACTGATAAAATTCTTTTATAATTTTCACCTTCTCTACATCTTCGTCTTTTCACGTTATTTATACCATTGTCTTCTAGCGTAATTCGTTCATTCCTCAAATGATACTGAATTACAAAGTAATAAAAAGAAAGTAACTGAATAAATCCAATGTCTTGTCATTTATGCAATTATTCATGGCGATACAAATGTTTCATAGAAAGAGCAACAGCATAAAGCTGCTATTACGTCACGTGTATTTTTAGATCTATACTTCAAGAAGCGTATTCTTGTTTTTGTCGGTAACAGTAAGCTTGTATAAACATGTACGTACAAAAGGCACGCGCGTCACATATTTTATTTCAGCGAGAATATCGTGAGAGATATAATTTTGTATTTTCAAATTTCCACTTTATTTGCCAATTTGTCAAACAATTGGGCGTGCGATATCCAAAAAGTTTATAAAATTCCCACAAGCATTAAAATCGCTTTCCAATAAAAAATAATTTTTACATGTTTATTTTAAATTAAAATTCTCTCTGGATCTAGTAAAATACATATCAACATCAAGTATGGACTTTAAGCGAAGTAAACAGTGAAAGTAATTTCTACTTCGTGCGTCAATTTTCGGCGAAGTACCGCGTCGTTTTATTGATCTCGAGACGTCAGAAGGAAGCGCACGTAGAAGCTCTCTTGTGCGTTTCCTTTGGCTGGTCGCCGATTCGATTCAGCCTCTAGCCGCCAATCGACGAGCCAAGGTCGTCACAGCTATGTGCGAAGATTAAGAACGATAGGGCGACGACGGGGATTAGATATAATAAAAGCGACGGCCGTCGTTGCGCGGGGGCTTTTGTTTACTTTGCGCATCGCGAGTTGCATTGGAAATCGCCGGCTCGACCTTATTGTTACTTAAACCATTTCCTCGCTCAGCATTTAGAAATGGCATAATAATGCCGCGACGCACGCGATCGTGCGTGCGTTGATTTTTTTTTTAGCGCATTATTTACGGAAATTGGAATACACTCGAGGGGGAGGGAACGATAATTCGCGACAACCGATATCTCATTACGCGAAACCGTGTTTTTTGTAAATAGACCAGCTGGTTCCCGATGTTCGCGATATATATTTACGATTTCTTCGAAGCACATTCGCATAACACCGACCATTGTCTCCGCGAATTGTGTTTCGAACAATATAGATGAGGAAAAACAGCGTTATCGCTCGTTGCGCGCATCGGCGCGAGAAAGATGTTCGCGAGGCGAGGTGAAAATATCGATAAACGCGACGCGTCTGTAATAACGCGTTGATCGCATCTCGATGCTCCAAGATCTGATAGAGATCTGATATATCTTATTATCTATATCATACTATCATATCATATCATATCATACTATCATACTATATCATACTATTATATAAAACGCTACTGTTTGTCTGTCTGTCTGTCTGTCCGTCCGTCCGTCCGTCCGTCTGTCCGCGAACTACTCATTCGTTAGCGGATCGAATCTTTACCAAAAGTATATGAAGTAGGGGTAGAATTTCCCGGGAAGTGCCATGATGTGTATAATTTTTCGTTACCGATTTTCTGGAAACCGGTTTTTCTAATTCTTTCAAATTTTCGGGAAAATCTAGTTTGGTAATAAACGGCTGAATAATGAGGCCAATTTCTTAATTAATTTGTTCCCAATTGTAGATAAAATAGAAGAAAGTTTCGTTTTTGGATCCTCGATTGAAACGAACTGCTGTTCATCGGACATATTTTCACGATATTTCGAAGTTTCGCTAATTTATTTGAAATTTATTTGCCAAGACGACAGTATCGTCGCGATCCAAGAGGACTTTTCGCTCCAATTGGGTCTTCAAGTAAAATTTTTTTATTAAGCGGTATCCATAATTAATGTAGAGAATCTAAGCCGATTTTTAGTACTTTTTGAATTAAAAAAAAACCTAAATTTGAGAAAGTTATATAGCTTGCTAAAGTTTCTTTGATGACGGCAACTTCAAAAGATTTCGCAACAACATTATGACGTCACAGCACATTTTTGTGTACTATATCTTCTTCAATTTTGAAGATATTGCAAAAATTCAAAAAGTTTACAAAGAAAGTATGCCATGATCTATCAGAATATATTGTTGGGTAAAAGTCGGTTAAAGACCCAATTGCTTAAAAAGAAATATCAAAATCTGAAATATTATTTACGAACTGTTTTTCAAATTAAAATAAATAAAATCTTGAGCAAAAAATAAAAAATTGCTTGTTGGTCTTTGGTTGGGCGCGATGAGCGTTATACATATGGAATCGATTTAATTTTTTTGCCGGAGACCGGTCATAAAGCGACACGTCCATGTTGAAAAAAGAGAGAAAAATGAGAAAGAGAAAAGAGAGAGAGAAAGAGAGGTAAAAAAATGGCGATACCGGCGCATTTACGTCATCCGATAAAATATAATTTACGTAAGCGGCGAGAGTGCATTTCCTGTGGCGCAAGTCCTTCTCTCGTTCACTCCTGGCAGCCAAATTTCATTCCTTCGATGGTCAATCGCGATAATCCGGCGCAGGGCACACTGCGCGTGGCCCGCCGCGTTCGTTTTGCATTACACGAGAGCCTCGATTTCAGAAACGCCGAGGGACTTTAACGCGCTCGCTTTTTTATGCATTCAATAATACGCAGGTGAACGTGTATGCGTGGAAGGTTGCGTAAATTTTTCCCGAAACGGTCTCCGCGCTTAACTGCACTCTCTACATTCTACACCTTTCGGACAATTATTTATTAATTATTTCTTAGTTGCCAATTATAATATTCGATCGACGTTCATTTAGTTAAGAAAAAAATTAAAATCTGTTTTTTTATAATAGAAAATCAAATTTGAAAAAACGCTTTTCGCCGCTAATTCGGCGCATCGAAGAAATTTAAGCTCCAAAGTGTCGTTCTTTTTCACGAATATGGAGTTGAGGACCGCGCAAACACGTTACTCAAACTGACGCGATTGCACGAATTGTCGCGAGATTCTTGGATGATTTAATAACAAGTGGCTTTTCGCATTTGCACGCGAAAGTTTCGGCAAGTCACCGCGGTGGAGAAAGTGCAGCCGAAACAAAAACGAATTCGCGGCGAGAAACCGAGAGGCGAGTAGGTATACGAGACGATCGCGAGGCGCGAGGCGCGGAAGGAATGAAGGAATCGTGTGGGCGGGAAGCGGGAATGCGCCGTGACGCGTATTCACGCGGCGATGACTTGCCGCCGTGCACCGCCGTCTCTCTCTCTCTCTCTCCTCTCCTCCCTCCCTCCCTCATTCGGGAAATTACTATCGTTATCATCGTCGTGCCGGCGGCGCGGCGTCGCATAGAATGTGCAAATTCACTCGGTGTTCCGTGCGCTCAAACGCCCGTTCCGAGGAAGGAAGAAGGAGCGTTTCGAAGCGCGGCGCGGACGGGACGGGGGACGGGGCATACGCGGACCACGTGGTCGCGCACGACGCATGCGCGGCACGTGCGCCCGGACCTAACCTCGCCGCGATCGGTGACGACGGTGACTCGTTGCTGCTCGTTGCCCCGTGGGCCTCGTGTGTGTCGCGCGTTATTTCGGCCGTTTCGCGGCTCGATCCTCGCGCGTGCCGCGTGCCGATGCACGCAACGAGTCGCGGCCTGTCGATCAAACGAACGAACGAACGAGTATACGGTCGCGGACGGGCAGGTGGGAAGGGGTTACTCGTTACTCCCCGTAGTCCCCGTACGGCGTACGCGGGAGTGGCGGGGACAGGAAACGGGGAGCCCCCGAGCCTTCTCGCGGCTCCCCGATGCAGCCCCATTAAGAAACGATCGACGCACGCGGTCACATGTCGGAGCGCGTGTAACGTGGGCGCCCGTCCCGCCGCGATCCGTCCGTGTGCAGTTTTGTTTCTCGCGACGCGATTCCGCGGAACGCCGTGTGGCCGTTTCCTCGCCGCCGATAGCCGATACTCGGTCTGCTCGAGCAAGTCGGTCATCGAATCGGTAAACGCAAACGTGTTGTCGGCCAGCACGCGAGACAGACGGAGAGTGTCGGAAAGAGAAAGAGAGAGAGAGAGAGAGGATAGATTGCGCGACATCGTGGCGGCGGACTCGAGGCTCACTCACGAGTGCTCACGAGACGAGCTAACGCGCGAGCAACAGCCTCTCCCCCGTGGATCATGAATATGGACGACTACGAGAGCCTGCCGACCAACTCCGTGGCCGTGCACATGACGGCCGGCGCCGTCGCTGGGATCATGGAGCACTGCGTCATGTATCCGTTTGACAGTGTCAAGGTACATACTGCAGTCGGCGGCCCCGCGCCGCGCCGCATCACACCACACGTTTCTATACCCTCCGGCGATCCTTTTACATAACCTCCTCGCCGCCGGCGCGGCGGCGCGCTCCCGATCGGGGGCTGTCGCGCGGACGCCAGATCCACGTCCGCGCGACGCGACGAGAAGCAATGCGATGCGACGCGACGGCCCGTGGAATTCCCCCGGCGTTCCGTCCGTGAGCACCAGGAAAAAGTCACCATCCGGCGACGTCGCCGTCGCCGCGTGACTTTTCCCCGATGCCTTCCTGGAACCGCTTGGCAAACGGACGTTTTATCTCGTCTGAATTTATATCTGCCGTAAATAGGCGCGCAGACAGGCGATGTTTGTCTCGTGGAATCATTGTTTGCAGATATGCGATTCAATAACGCCGCCGCTCACGAACGTCGCTTACTTACTGGCGTTTTCTCTCGTTTTGGACGAAGAAAATTGCTCTATTTATATAGGATGACAAAGTTAAAGATAATAGATATAGTTTAATGGACCTGTGTGTATGTGCGTGTCTCGCTTTGTGTAATATACATGAGCTAGGACATTTATAGTTGCATTAGAACTCACCCAATTTGATTTGATTACCGTAAGTCTCACAACGTTGACGGAGTTTGTAATATAATTTTATAGAACTTGCTCGATTATAAGAAAAGGAAAGTTTGTTTTTTCTCTTTTTCACATTATTAGAATTACCGTGATGAAATAGGTTCAGAATGTGTATGTGCCATTAATGCGCGTCCATTAGCGCGCATTATCATGTTAGTCATTCCTGTCTTTTTGCTGCCACATGCATGTATTTAAAGATATTAACATTTTATCTGCGTATTTTTGCTAAAATACCATTATCCATATCTTGCAACATAAGCGTATATTGTAGAAATTCACTTCCACAGTTTACACTTATTTTCAATATATATATTTATGTATTAAAAAAAAAATCGAGAAATTTCCTAGGACTGCAGCTGACAGAAGCACTGTATCGAATATTTGTTGAATTAATTTGTATTTATGGAGGTACGGCTCGTTTGATGGCACGATCATATGTAAGATGTTATCATACAATTTCATGGAGTATACATGACAGTTGAGACAATAGTTACTTTGTATCAGATAGTGGATGCAAGAGGATGCATTATTGTGCATTGCAAATGATGCATTATACCAGGTTCTTATACAGAATGCAAGTGTTTACTATTCATTATGTAACACAGTTCGTCGGCAGCGAGTTCTATTTCTGGTCATCTTTTCAGACTGCTATCTATATATACTATATATGCTTTTCTGTCTTAATATGCCAGGGCCTTGATTTCATTCATTATGCAAATGGATAACAGATATGTTGTTATTCTACTTTAATGCAAAGTAAATTGACGTCTGACTGAAATCAATTCGATTTAAATTGTTCGATGCTTTTACTTATGAATACTACGATACTTGACAGTCACTGTTCTCATTATCAGCAAGTCATCCCATTTTAAAATAATTCTACGGCAAACGGCAATTTCGTTAAATGGCATTGCAAAATCAAAAGCTGTTTGTACAAAAATATGTGCAAAAAAAGAATGGAGTTAGTTTATTATTATTTCTTCATTATTTCTTTATTCTTAATAATGATCTTTCTTATCTATTGTGTGCCCAGACGAGAATGCAAGCATTGACTCCTGGTCCAGGAGGAGGAGGAGGTGTGGGAGAAGTGTTGTCCCGAATGATACGACAAGAAGGTGTATTAAGGCCAATTAGAGGTGTCAGCGCAGTGGTCGCCGGTGCCGGTCCTGCGCATGCTTTATACTTTTCTTGCTACGAGTGTCTTAAAGAAAAGTTCAAGAGTACGAGATCTCAGTTCAATCATCTTGTCTATGGAGCGGCTGGTTGCGTAGCAACAGTTCTGCATGACGGTGTCATGAACCCAGCGGAAGGTTCGATATAAAAACTACTTTGATATGTGATATTTGATACTCATTTGATAACGTATATCATTGTAAATAGACAGATAATTTTGCAATCTGTGTGCTACGCTTATTGTTATCATTTAATTGATGAAGATATACACAGTTTCTTATCTAATCACGAGTTGAATATCACCAATCTCTTTCACTATTTTAAATTGAGTAAAAAAATATATATAGATTCTTAAAATGTTACATTTAGAGAAATTCTAGAAATTAGATTATCTTAAAAGATTAATCGTGGGAGATGTAGAGATTCATGTAATATTATTTTGTTACAGTGGTTAAACAACGATTGCAGATGTACAATTCCCCTTATAGGAATGTGTTGAGTTGTATACAACACGTGTATCAGAAAGAAGGGATATTTGCATTCTACAGGAGTTACACGACTCAATTGGCTATGAATGTGCCTTTTCAGAGTATTCATTTTATCTCTTATGAATTCGTGCAATCCATTACAAATCCAGAGCACGCTTACAATCCAATAGCACATATCGTATCTGGTGAGTCTTTTGATTATCCATAATATAAATTTTCTACATTTACATTTTTTATGTTTTAGGAAAAGATATATATAACGTTACGTTTGCAAGAACTATATAAAAATCAATTTATTAAAATATTATTCCGAAATATTGTGAGGAAATATAGTTGATTAAAGTTTTAATCGATTTTATCCAACCAGGTGCAACAGCAGGTGCAATTGCGGCCGCTGCAACAACCCCTCTGGATGTTTGCAAGACAGTACTGAACACACAGCAGGACGGCGTGCACGCTCAAGGCATGATAGATGCATTTAAACAGGTCTATAGGTTCGGCGGGGTACAGGGATACTTTCGTGGACTACGCGCACGTGTTTTATTCCAAGCACCAGCCACCGCTATCTGTTGGGTGATGTAAGTCAATCGACTTTGTGTTTCTTTCTACTGTTTTTTGTTAGATTACATAATATTCATCGTCTTTACGTCGCGTCGCGTAACGCGTTTTTAATCTTTACGACAGATACGAGTCATTCAAGTATGCATTACGGGGCAAGCAAGATGATGACTATAGCGACTCCGAGCTTGACAACGGTATGAGCGGGATTAATCAGAACCCGACGCTCGCATCAAGATCCAACAGTTTTCAAGGCGCAGGTCTGTACTTTAACAACCACGCCTCGCCGCCCGTGTTACTCAAAGTGACTACGAGTTAGGCACGTAAAAAAAATCGCACTGTCGATTGTCCATTACGAGAAAGAAAGAAAGAAAGAAAACTATTTCATTATTCAAGAGTTGTTTATGGAAATAGCGATATCTTCTTTCTTTATAAAAGTCTATTGAAAATGAATATTTCGTTGATTCGTCCATTATTTGAGCGGCATTCTTAGGTACGTTCTTTATCGCAAAGAAACGAAAATTGATGCTAAAGAGAGACAATAGCAAGCAAAGGTACGGGACCTAGATTTATTGAATGTTGATATGTAAATTTCTTCAATTATTGTTAACATAACTGCGTCAAATAATGGCGCTAATAATGTTATCTCTTTTCTTTTTAATTTTTTTATTTCTGATTATTGAACGAGGATGATTTTTAAATAGCAAACCTGCAAGTTGGAGCAAGAAAAAATATCATTTCATTAATCTTTATATTATTATCGTACCTTATGCTTTCAATAGATTCTGTCATGTATGCGAAATTAGTAGATATGAAAATAATACTATTGTTTTAAAATATTTGCAAAATGATTACCAATACTAAATTTGAAATCATGAAATAATCATTAATCCTGGTACATTCGCTGGCTGCCATCCAACGTGTATAATTGAAATAGAATGCTATTATCTATTGTACTGTTCATGATGGAGTATAAATGAACATTCAGTAAAATGTCAATTTGATGTATATCAAACTTGAATGTAAATAATCTGTCTGTATTATTTATCTTTTGCTGTAATTTCCATATTAATTTATAAATAAACATTTGTATATATCTAGCTCATACACAAATAAATTTGAATATTTTATTAGTAATTTATTCAATATTGATACTTAATTGGATTAATATGGTAATATTTATTGTTTAAATAACACCAAGCAAATATATTTATACTGTACAGACGGATTCACGTTTGTTTAAAAGTAGATACAATAAATTACTGTTGAAAGCATGATGCAGAGAATCAAGCTAACATTTTTTTGGCATTATTGAGTATAAAAATCGGATGTTTTTTAAGAAGAGAGGAAAAGATATGCTCCACTTGAATAGTGAAAATAGGTTACGCACATAGTGCAATTAGATTGCAGCCTACTCCAACACTGTACCATTAAGTAAGTTAAGAAAACAGTGGGATGCATGCAGGAATTTTTCGTCGATAATAAACTATACTTTAGAGAGCATAATTAAGTGCGCATAATTTATGCAGGATTATTTCGCAAAATTAGACAATTGTTATTAAGAGGACGTTATAAAAATTAATCAAATATTTGACGTTAAAAAGTCACGAAGACTACTTAATGAAATTCTGAGTTGAACTAGAATACGATGTAACACTTCGTGTTCGGATTATAGGTACGGATTGGAGTGAATTGAATTAACACAGGGCATGATTGGCTACCCTAAACAAAAGGAATTACAAGTGTTGTAAAGTAATTATTTTATAGAAGACTGTAGATATAAAACTATAAAATATATTACAGATGTACAGTATAAAAATACGAGAAAAACCAGTGTAGAAAAAATGAAACTGTTATTTGTACAAGTACGATTCCTCTTGATTACTCAAGTACAAATGATAAAATGCTCCTTAGTCATTTTGTAATATAAATAAATTATGTATCTAAATCATATACGATATAACTACAATATTGCTTCCTATGGCTGTGATAACTGGGTCATTTGATGTTGACTTTAAGAGGGAGTAATATCATGTAAAACTCATATTTCACGCCATATTTATTTATTGTTACAATTTTTTAATTAACCCTACGTCGTTGCTGAATAAATCGTTTGACATTGTTGAAGAGAAAAATAGCACAGTATTCATATGTGTAAAGCTATGTGTAAAAGAGAGCGGCATCTAAATTTAAACATAACTTTATAAAACATATTTAAATTATCAAAATCTTTTCTTATTTTTTTGGAGATTAGCAGCTAATCTTTCGTCCAAAACATTTGTACAGATATGCATATGGCTGCGTCTGTTACACGCGTTTATGTATTTTGCATACTAATTCAAGCATGCAATTGTCAGTGTTTTATTAAATTTAACAGAACTCTCAATTCATTGTTTATACTTTTTATTGTAATCTGTTAATTTTTGTATTAAACACATATCTCAAAATTCTCTTTATTTAAACCTTAAATAGATGCTTATTTCTCAGGTATTATAAGATACTATAATACTGTACAAAATATGACGCGTTTATCAATCTGTTTTTTTTTTAATTTATTACGCAAATTATTATAGCCACGTATTATTATATAAAATTAATCGACTTCACCATTTTCTCTTTTATAAGCGTTTACTTTTTTGAAAAACAAGTTGTATATAGTCGATATATATGCTCCCACTGGTATTATAAAAAAGTATAAAAATAATGTAGGGTACACATATTAATAAGTATATATTGAGTTTGTGTAACACAGTGAAACGCATTATACATAATAATGATGTAAATAAATCATTCTACAAAGTATTATGGTGTATTTCCATGTTTGATTCATCGCTTTATCTCTCGTTTTCTTACAAGTGTGTGAAGAAAGGAGAAAACATCTGAGAACAGTGACATTTTTAAATCTTACTTCAGAGTTATTTTCCTTAAAATACTTTTTGATAGCTGTGTAAATTGTTCGTGACAATCGTCTATTTTACTTAAAATAGCGTACAAATTGCAAGAGCGGAACATGGCGAAAATTCCTGGTGATGTGTACAACGCTCGTTTTCAATTATTTCACGACGATCTGATAAGAAAGGAAAACAGCGATACGGATAAAGTGGTTTATAAAAAATCAACAACGATTGATAGATCAGTTAAAAGAGCCGAAATTCACAAAACGAGCCAGGGAAATAATTGCGGAGTCTAAGAAACGAGCAGCAGCTCGCGTTGATAAACCCATTGTAATTTCAATCTGTTGATTCACAATGCTCATGTCTTTTAAACTTTGTACATACGTACGTAGGTACAACGGAAGCCCTTACCTCTTTGGAGGCCACCCAGATCTGACGGTTCCGTCAATATAGATAGCATGAAACCGATCGATCCCGATGTTAGAGTCATCCTTTATGAGAAAGGAATCCCAACTTTTATCACTACTCACAATTATTTAACCGAAAGGTAGTGCAATAATACAAATCAAACACGGCGCACAGATTTCTGTTTGAAAGGAATTTACTCGACTAATATAAAATGGTTTTTGAAAAATTTTTTTTAGATATAAAGAACCCCCGGAGAAGCGTTTCTATTTTCCCGATTGTACGAATTGGATATACGGTTGGCGACTTGACGATTATCCTCCTGTTCCACTTAGCAAAGTAGGCCTGAAATCTGTCATGTTAGCACAATTTTATCAGCGTAAGGCGTATAATCTGGAGCGAGATCCAGAATGGTTTCGTGGTTGTCAAATAAAGAGTGCGAGGAATTTGAGTGAATCATTGACACTTTAATTAGCAACTAATCTAACACTTGTACAGAATTATAAATATATCTATTACGATCATCGATATTTCGGTACTATATTTTCTGTGAATAGTTTGTTACATATTTTAACATGATTACAATTTTTACAATAAAATAGGTAAATTTTATAATACTAGACACTATACAGACGCGCGCTTCGCGCGCGCTATTTAGCTTTAACATTATGCTATTACTATTACACTATTAACCCTTGATACACACAACTGTCAAAATATACAATGACAGCTGCAAATGAAGTAAACGCAGCAAGAGAACCAATCGGCATCGCGGTAAAAAGGCAACAATAAATACGACTATCGACTTAACACGCTGGGCAGGAAAATGCGATAAAATTGGTATGTGCAATTATTTATTCCGTTTATTTAATTACATATATTACAGGTATTATTTAAGTATCTGTAATTTTAACTAATCATACAGAAAACGAACCCTACGATATCTTCTTTAAAAGAAAAATTATTTTTAGGATTTCTAGAATCTAAAATTTATTGATATTTGCAACGTAGTATGATCAATAAAAACATATTTTTGCTATAAATAAATGCGAGATTTAGCGACCCAACATATTTTTGTTATATATATGATACAAATTGCATATTATAGCCCTTAAATGCCACACCTCTGTAGAATCTCGTAAGTTCACTGAGGGGTCTAAAAGACCCCAGCATGAAAAATGTCTCCTTACTCATTGATTTTTTTATCTTTAGTTATGACCATTTTTTTCAATGTTGTTCAAGGTCTAGAGAAGAGTATAAAATGCTAATATTGTTCAAATTTCAATCTCAACATAGTATAAAAAATTAAGTAAACTGAGTACTGCTAAGTGTACCAACGGGTAGGTCAATCACTCAACTATCATCAATGGGAGCATGAGCTCCATTTTTGGCAAGAACATTTGAAAACATTTCATTCTAAAGGGTCTGGGGTCCGCTGGACCCCGGGTGGCATTTAAGGGTTAGTAATATTAAGGTCGACAAAATGTTGCTATTATTTCGACTATCATATTATAAACTATTATATTCGATTAATTGAGAAAATCTGTATTACCGCATCGGAAAATAGATCAGACCTATATTGCCAACAGTTGTCAGCAGTTATTGTTTAATTCTTCTTCACATAGTCTTTAGACTTTACAACTATTTGCTGCCACACCTCGGGTTGATTGTGTAACCAATAATCACGTATTTGCATCAAACCTGCTTTGTGCCCGTCAGCACACTTCTTGCAGTTAGTTTGGATAGCTTCGGCAAACATTTCTGAAATCGAGAGGATATTTTTTTGTACTCGTTTATTCTAATTCATAATAATCGACATCTCTCCTGATTAGCAAAGTGTATAGAATCTGAATACAATAGAATTAAAACTCGAGATACATTCAGAAAGCTAATGTTCTTCATTAACTTCGTATTGATTAAATAGTCTATCGCAAAGGAAAAAAGAAATGTATATAATTCGGTAATAAAATATATATAGGTATACCTGACATCACCCTCTGTTCGTCTGTGCACGGCCCTGTTTGCATGTAGCAATTGAGATGTTCTACTCGGCTCTCGTCGTTATGTAACATACCTTGAACATCGAACTCCAAATATTTTAGAGGATATGTCTCTTCCTCTGCTAGAACGCACATTAATACGTTCATAGCGATGATCAACACGACGTAGCTTAGCCGAGCCATTGTTCTTTGCTGTAGTACTTTGAGACACTAGACGGGTAATGAAATGTACATTTTATTTATACAGATTAGGTTAAACCCAGATAGCACACGTTTCAATCTCTGATCAAATCTAATTGCTATCCAGCTATTATTAGACACACGTGTCTAAAAGATGTCTAAAAGATGTGTTTACGACGTTTTTTAGACATACGTGTGCTGTCTGGGAAAACAATGCGTGTTGAAAAATATATGTAAAATATAAATATAATGATAGATAATAGCTGGATAGCAATTAGATTTGATCAGAGATTGAAACATACAAATTATGTAAATTTTTAGACACATGTGTCTAAAAGATGTCTAAAAGATGTGTTTACGACGTTTTTTAGACATACGTGCTGTCTGGGAAAACAATGCGTGTTGAAAAATATATGTAAAATATAAATATAATGATAGATAATAGCTGGATAGCAATTAGATTTGATCAGAGATTGAAACATACAAATTATGTAAATTTTTAGACACACGTGTCTAAAAGATGTCTAAAAGATGTGTTTACGACGTTTTTTAGACATACGTGCTGTCTGGGAAAACAATGCGTGTTGAAAAATATATGTAAAATATAAATATAATGATAGATAATAGCTGGATAGCAATTAGATTTGATCAGAGATTGAAACATACAAATTATGTAAATTTTTAAAATACGGATATGTCTAACTTCTCATTTATTATTTCTAATGATAGATGATCTGGTTAATTTTTGTTAAGAAAAAATTAACTGAATCGAGTCATCAATAATTTTTTTATTATGAGCGATTGAAAAAGTCTTTGCAATTTAAATTTCTAGAAGCTAAATAGAGATTAAAAAAAAATTTTTTAAGCAAAAATTTTATTATACTATAATAGAATTCTAATTTAAAATTTGATTACAGAGATATATAATATTAAAGATTTAAATAAATAATAACTTTATTGACATTTTTACTAAAGAACAATCGGCTTCAATTTGATATAATTATTGTAATTAAAGCACATACAGATTAATAATTAAATTACGCGTTATGCGGAATGAATATTTTTGATAACGTTGACACTGGGGAGCGCGCTTTTAGCGCTATGAGCGTGTTCTGTCCTTGTTTAACTTTCAGTAAGTAACAGAGACAGAATGACGCTGTCAGCGCTAATAGCGTCTCCCCGAACGCAGCGCCTAATATAGATGCGTAAGGGTGCAGTCACATGGACTGATATTTTCCGCGTAACGCGTATCGCGTTAATTAATCAGAAGCGCGAATATGTGTAACCGAAAATGCGAAACGCTTCTAATTGGTTACGCGGTTACGCGTTATCGCGGAAAATACATGCCAATGTGACTTCAGCCTAAGGCAAATAAGTTCTTTTCTCATAAGTTATTTATTAATATTATGATATGAAATAATTAATTAGGGCTAATGTTGTCCATTGCAGAGATAATTGCGTAAATAAATGCGTACATGTACATCAAAATTTATTAAATGTCTTATGTTTCCAGAAGGATCACTAGACATTGTCAGGTTTATCAGATTTAAATGGTCATGTAATATGCATGAAAAATACCTAATATCTCTTAGATTACAGAATTGTTGAAGTACGTATATTACAAAAACTTCATGTACATGCAATATGCAATTACTGTCTCAAAAAATATCACATAAATATTAAAAAAGATTGTTCATAAAATGATACATTAATGTACTTTTTTTTTGCTTTCTGTTGTAAAATTCGCGAAAATTATTACACCAACATAAGAATTTATCACTTTTCTGACAATAATACTTAAGCTGATACAATAATACTTACGACTAACAGTTCGACCAGGTCGTGTGTATAGTGCACTTGAGAGCTTGTGGAACTGTGAACTGTGACTGCAGTCCGAGAGCTCTTCCTTTTATAGGGCCAAAAAATTCTGGAAAATTCCTACTGTCTAGCAGAGAAAAACCGAGGGTGTTTACGATATAACTAATTAAACTAATCGCTGGATCGCTGATCGGACTGAGCAGTGGCACTCAACCGCTAGACCTTTGAGAGCAGCCACCGGGAACTTGTATGAAGTTAGCCCTCCATTTTTTTATTTCAAAAATATTTTTAGTTGGTCCCGGTTGTTCTCTGTTTGTTCTACATTGTTCCACTGTTAATAATCCAAAAAAAACAAAAAACACGGTGGAAAAAAGCAAAAAAACTGTTTTTTAAAAGTAGCCCCCCATTTTTTGAAAAATCCAAATTTCTTGGTTGTTCTGGATTGTTCTAACTGTTCTAAACATTGTTCCAGAATATTAGTTTGATTGGTCAAAAACTTTAAGAGATATTGAAAAAAGAAAAATTTAGGAAATAACCAGTTTTTGGCCATTTATTCGTAAACAAAATGACTTAACAAAACTGTCGATTTAGAACATATTTCTAATCGCGTAGAACAACTCGGAACAAAATTTTTAAGACCAGATCAAGAACCTAAAGGGTACTTACTCTCACCGGAAAAAATTATTTTTCGATTTTCTTCGTTGAAAAATCTTGTTCCTGGCTTCCCGCTTTAAAACTATCGTGTTCTCTGCTGGAACAACTCAGAACAAAATTTTTAAGACCAGAACAAGAACCTAAAGAGTACTTTACTCTTCACCAAAAAAAATTATTTTTCGATTTTCTTCGTTAAAAATCTTGTTCCGGGCTTTCCACTTTAAAACTATCGTGTTCTCTACTGGAACAACTCAGAACAAAATTTTTAAAACCAGATCAAGAACCTAAAGGGTACTTTACTCTTCACCGAAAAAAATTATTTTTTGATTTTTTTTTTAATCTTGTTCCTGGCTTCCCGCTTTAAAACTATCGTGTTCTCTGCTGGAACAACTCAGAACAAAATTTTCAAGACCAGAACAAAAACCTAAAGGGTACTTTACTCTTCACCGGAAAAATTTATTTTTCGATTTTTTTCGTTAAAAATCTTGTTCCCGGCTTCCCGCTTTAAAACTATCGTGTTCTCTACCGGAACAACTCAGAACAAAATTTTTAAGACCAGAACAAGAACCTAAAGGGTACTTTTCATCGAAAATATTATTTTTTTATTTTCATTCGTTAAAAATCTTGTTCCGGGCTTCCCGCTTTAAAACTATCGTGTTCTCTACTGAAACAACTCAGAAAAAAATTTTCAAGACCAGAACAAGAACCTAAAGGGTACTTTACTCTTCATCGGAAATATTATTTTTCGATTTTTTTCGTTAAAAATCTTGTTCCTGGTCTTAAAAATTTTGTTCTGAGTTGTTCCAGTAGAGAACACGATAGTTTTAAAGCGGGAAGCCCGGAACAAGATTTTTAACAAAGAAAATCGAAAAATAATATTTTCGATGAAGAGTAAAGTACCCCTTAGGGTCTTGTTTTGGTCTTAAAAATTTTGTTCTGAGTTGTTCTACGCGGTTAGAAATATGTTCTAAATCGACAGTTTTGTAAGTCATTTTGTTTACGAATAAATAGCCAAAAACTGTTATTTCCCAAATTTTTCTTTTTTCAATATCTCTTAAAGTTTTTGACCAATCAAACTAATATTCTGGAACAATGTTTAGAACAATTAGAACAATCCAGAACAACCAAGAAACTTGGATTTTTCAAAAAATGGGGGGCTACTTTAAAAAACAGTTTTTTTGCTTTTTTCACCGTGTTTTTCGTTTTTTTGGATTATTAACAGTGGAACAATGTAGAACAAACAGAGAACAATCGGGAACAACTAAAAAAATATTTGAAATAAAAAAATGGGGGGCTAACTTCATACAGGTCCACCCGGGATCCATTCCATTCCAGCGGACGTATACTGACCACTGATATGGATTGCCGATAGGCTCTTGGCGATGTACCCAATTGAAGGTCCGCCATTTTACACGTAAAAGGTACGCGCATGCGTGGTGGACTGTGACTGTGTCAAGTGGGTGCATACAGGTGCGCATAGGTGCGTAGGTGCATAAAAAATTTATATTGAATAGTTTTGAGAAATGGTGAGATGTTGTTTTTGCCAAAGCACCCAAAAAAAGGATGTGGGCGAACATATCATAAGTAAGTATAAATCGAATCAAGAGACACGGTAGTGTCTCGCGCCAAGTACACGCGGAGCGAGACCGCACCGTGACTCTTTTACGCGACGCGACGAGTTGCGAGTACCCGAGATGTTGAGATCTCGATAACGAGTGAACGGATCAAGTTCTAAGTAGGCTTGATCGATAGTTGGGGTGAAAATAAAGGGGGTATCTCCTATATAATTTTCCGCTACGTGCCCTACGAGCGAAGATATTGCGACGCAAAGTCCAAATGTGAAAATTTTTTATTAAGATACTCCTAACGCCGATCTGTGTGATCACGTGATCAGAGAAAATGTCCCTTTCACTTTTTCGGCACTGGCGGCGCAGGTATTGCCAGTTTCGATATCGCGCGCGTATTTCGAACGATCTAGTAGGTAAATTATTAAAAGTCGATAGACTTATCGGTCAGAAGGAAGATTTCTATTTAGCTAAATTAAGTATATATATAATATATATTGATTCTTATGAATCAAGCTTGAATTCGATGTTTAGGTATCCCAGGTTGCCGATGACGAGGTACAGATAGTGCGCTTCATAGTTTTCGGTGTCCAGGTGTAATAATACGTTGAATTCGATGTCTACGTGTTCCAGGTTGCCGATGACGAGGTCCACATAGTGCGCTTCGTAGTTTTCGGTGTCTACGTGTATTAATACCTTGAATTCGATGTCCACGTGTTCCAGGTTGCCGATGACGGGATCCAGATAGTGCGCTTCATAGTTTTCGGTGTCCAGGTGTAATCGTACGTTGAATGCGACGTCTAGGTGTCCCAGGTTGCCGATGACGATGTCTAGATAGTGAGCTCCGTAGTTTTCGGTGTCTACGTGTATTAATACCTTGAATTCGATTTCTAGGTGTCCCAGGTTGCCGATGACGAGGTCCACATAGTGCGCTTCGTAGTTTTCGGTGTCCATGTGTAATAATACGTTGAATTCGATGTCTACGTGTTCTAGGTTGCCGATGACGAGGTCCACATAGTGCGCTCCGTAGTTTTCGGTGTCTACGTATATTAATACCTTGAAATCGATGTCCACGTGTCCCAGGTTGCCGATGACGATGTCTAAATAGTGCGCTCCGTAGTTTTCGGTGTTCATGTGTATTAATACCTTAAATTCGATGTCCACGTGTTTTTATTATGTGTATACACATAATTTTAATTCATACAATTTTTATTATGTGTACACATAATTTGTTTTTGAATGAACGTAAAACGTATTTGTTACAATATCTATTCATTATTGAAAATCGATATGCGCGACAAAAGCTCTTGTATATCATTAATTATGTTATTATTTAGATATTATATATATTTTTATTTATATATTTTTAGTATTATTAAAAAAATTATTAGCATTTAGGATACGAATCTTTTTCCGTTAGTTTGTAAGTTTCATGATTAAAAAGATTATGTCGTATTATTAATACCTCGAAATAA
Source organism: Temnothorax ravouxi (assembly GCA_030770255.1). Lineage (NCBI taxonomy): Eukaryota > Metazoa > Arthropoda > Insecta > Hymenoptera > Formicidae > Temnothorax > Temnothorax ravouxi. Next base: position 72,984 of record JASTWP010001222.1, read on the forward strand.
CACTCTGTACATATAGTTTATACAATGCGTAATACTACAAAAAAGCGTGATATCTGTACAAAATTACCTTTTTTAAAAAAAAGGTAAAGAAAGGCGCCAAGTACACGCATAGTAGTGTGTATGTTGTTACCTCGAAAAAAGAACAGTGGTAGTATTATACCTCACAAAAATCTAAGTAACAAGTGATAGACGTAATTTTTGTATTTCGAAAAATCTCGAAAAAACCTAAGCAGTAGTATTTTTATTTCTAAAAAATTATTACTCAAGTGATTATTTTACAATTACAAAAAAGAAATGATATCTCTTTTTAAATTACAGCGCCAATTACAGAGAACATTTTTCGAGATCGAGGTATAATATTACCACACTGCTTTTCTTCAATTAGAATAAAAGATTGAATCATGAAGAATTACACAGAGGTAACAGTACAAAATACAAATATTTTATTAAAATATTTAAACCCAACAAGGGAATACAAGGTATTTAAATACAAAGTTTATATATGTATTTTAAAAGATTTAATCGCATCGCAAAGAATTACAGAGGTAACAGTACAAAAAATAAAAATATTTTATTCAAATACATAAATTTTTCTTGTCAAAAAACTTGGCGCTGCTAGAGAGAGAAAGAGAGAGAGAGACACCTTTTATCTTATACTTAATCATAAGCCGCATTATTCGAGAGAAAGAGAGACCTTTTACAAATGTAAATATTACTTATTCTATACTTATTCTATACTTAATTTTAATCGCTTTAAAAATATAAACTTATTCTATACTTAATCATAAGCCGCATTATTCACCGTCACACACACACACACACACACACACACATCACCCACATTCACTCGCTCGCACATACACACCAGGCTGACCTAATTTTGAGGTCTAGCAGCGCCAAGTTTTTTGACAAGAAAAATTTATGTATTTGAATAAAATATTTTTATTTTTTGTACTGTTACCTCTGTAATTCTTTGCGATGCGATTAAATCTTTTAAAATACATATATAAACTTTGTATTTAAATACCTTGTATTCCCTTGTTGGGTTTAAATATTTTAATAAAATATTTGTATTTTGTACTGTTACCTCTGTGTAATTCTTCATGATTCAATCTTTTATTCTAATTGAAGAAAAGCAGTGTGGTAATATTATACCTCGATCTCGAAAAATGTTCTCTGTAATTGGCGCTGTAATTTAAAAAGAGATATCATTTCTTTTTTGTAATTGTAAAATAATCACTTGAGTAATAATTTTTTAGAAATAAAAATACTACTGCTTAGATTTTTTTGAGATTTTTCGAAATACAAAAATTTCGTCTATCACTTGTTACTTAGATTTTTGTGATATATTTCTACTAGAACAATGGGTCAACAATATACCCTTAAAGCATTGGAAACCTAGTAAAGAAAGCTTGTTGTGTTCAGATCACTTTAAGTACTGAGGACTGTTTTGATAGATCTGATAGATGTAATAGTGTTCCAACTCGTTTCGGAGATTCCTCGGGATCCTGTGTAATATGCAAGCGCAAGCGTTCGCATCAATCTCCTCATTCATTCTTCAGGTATATATTCTTCAAATGTTATATTATTTGACATTAGTTCTACAGTTTTACATTTTATTTATATTTATTCGATATTTATTCTATTTAGGTTTCCTCTGGAAAAACCAGAACTCCTCAATAAATGGTTGGAGAATATGAATATGCTAAACTGGAGGCCTACTGAAACTAGTTATTTATGTTCAAGTCACTTTGAAGCATCTTGTTTAAGAAACGTAAAAGGAAAATATTGGACATTAAAAGAAAATAATATTTTAACAATATTCACTTTCATTGACTGTACTTTATTGGATAAAACTTTAGGTAAATTAAACATTAACAATTTTATTATAATTTCTATCTATTTTTTTTATTATAATATTAAGAAAAAAATTATGATTGTAATAATAAAAAGGTAATTCCTAATTCTTGTAGAATTTCTTGCACATAAGGAAAATATTTCACCTCCAACTGAAAGCAACATTATAACAAACTCAGTACCACATCATGAATCGCACAATGTGTTAACAATCAATTCACGTCCTGTTGATGAAGCAAGAAGAAAAAGCTCTCATAATGTTAGCGACATAACTATGAAGACACTTCACAATTCTGGTAAGGATTTATTCAAGGATTATTCAAGGATGAATGATAAACATATATATGAGGAAAAAATACATGAAATGTGAAAAATCACAACATATTATTGACAGTTTTGCAGATAATGCAGAAACAGGACTAACGTCCATGCAATTCGACTCTACAACAGCATCTCCAGTTTGCAAATCGCGGCGGATTATAGACCATGATCATCATTATGAAAGTTCTTCCACAACGCTACGTCGTAGACTATTTGATTGTGAACAAAAGTTGAAGGAAAAGGAACATCTTATCAAGTTGCAGAAAAGGAAACTCAATCGGCTGCACAGAAAAGCATCGTCTTTCCGAGAGATGATTGATGAGCTTCGTAGTTCTATGAAAGTTCAAGTTTCTGAAGCTTGTTTACGTTCTCTACAATCTATAGTCGATCCAGGTGTTAAAGAATTTTTGCAACGTGGGTAATTTGATACCTCCATCGTTAGGCGTATATACACTAGCTTTAGCGACAGGGAAATTGTTCAGAAGGGCAATAAATTGCAATAGAGGTAAAGTTCCAACTGAGCCTCAATTTGGTGCTATGTTGTGCTCAAAGATATTGAGAGAATTGTTATTAGATTCTAGGAGTAATCTTTTTCCTGATTTAAATACTCATATATTTGATGATACGACTGAAGAACTCTCTGGACATGTATTTTTATTATCAAAATTAATTATCAAAAAGTATTTAGAAATAAGAATGAATGCTTTAACTAAGATATGTACCAGTCGTCAAACTGGTTGCAATGTTAGACACTATAAGATTCGAGAAATGGTCTGGTTGCACCACTGATATATATACATGGATTGCCGATAGGCTCTTGGCGATGTACCCAATTGAAGGTCCGCCATTTTACACGTAAAAGGTACGCGCATGCGTGGTGGACTGTGACTGTGTCAGGTGGGTGCGTATGTACAGGTACGCATAGGTGCGTAGGTGCATAAAAAATTTATATTGAATAATTTTGAGATTTGATTGTTTAAACGTTGAGATAATTTTTAAAAAATTAATCTAATATAGGTGAACGACAATGGAATACCTCGAATCACGACAAGTTGATTGTAATATCGCAACGTAAATAGGAATCTTTGTTCTGAATTAAAAAATCTGAATAAAGCATTATTGTCTTATTAAACAAAATCTTGTAATATTTGAACTATTTAATAATTTGTTTCATTAATAATGCTAATTTTTTAAATTAATAATTGCAAAGAACGTTACATAAACGCAAGTTTCAGTTAAACTTATTTGAATTTCCCGCTTGGAGGCAAATTGCCGGGTAAGATGGCGGCCGCCCATTTGGGGACGCTATTGAGTCCTGCCGACAAAGGCGGTCGGCAATCCATGTATATATATCAGTGATACTGAACGCGCCATGACGCGCCGCTTGACAAAGTGGACGTCAACTCTTTCGTCGTTACGCTCGGTAACGGTACACACATGGTTCGTGTCCGAACTACTCAGATGGAGGGGATATGCTGGTCGCGCAAGCCGCTCCTCTGTCCGTGTACGCTCGGCACTCGGCAATCGGCAAGCTTCGAGCGGGGAGAGAAGGACAGACATACGATCTGCTGTCTCCTTCTCTCTTGAGCTGTGACGTTGCCGGCGCGGCGTTGCCGTTAGCACGCGCCGGCTATATACGATGCCACGCATTTCGGGTTTCGCGTCTCGTGTCTCGTGTCTCGTGTCTCGCCGAGTGTCGCCAAGTGCCGAGTCTCGAGTTGGCAAATTGACGATGCGATATACCGGCTATACGTTACATTTGCGTTTATATTTACAAATTTTAATTTTTATATTTATAAATAAATATATATATGTATATATATATATTAGAAATTTATAAATATATAAAGATTGCAAATATAATTAATTAAATAAATATTTATAAACTTAAAAATTAAAATTCGCAAATGTAATGTATAAAAATCACGGTTCTATACATATGCTTTTCTATCTAAAAAAGTCTTACATTAAAAACCTTTACTTTAGCATAATAATATTTACATGTAATATTTAAATGCATACCAATAATTATATATATTATAACTATGAAAAATAATTGTAGTTTATAATGTTCTTTTACTCTTATTAAATTTATTTTACCTATGCATGTTCAATTGGCCAAATTACGGCTAAATTACAAACAACAACAAAAGGATATTGGATAAAAATAAAAACACTTTATTAAATAAACAATACACATGTGTAACATTTCGACTGTACTTATTGTAATTAGTTTTCTTCGGAACGGATTACTGTGAATATAAAAGAAGAAGATAAATATTAAAACATGATAATGTTTAAGGTAACACACTAAAACATTAAACATTAGTCTACTAGACTAAAACATTAAATAATTTCCTAATAATATAAACAAAATAAACAATAATCTAATTAAATCACAAATATAAAAACGCCGGAGTATTCGAATGAAACCATGACAAGATAAATTTTATATTTATATTGAGAGGTGATAAAATCTGCATGTTCTCTCTTCACCTTATTTAAAAATTTTTTTTTTTATTTAAGTAACAAAAATGTTCTTCTTTTCTGTTATATCCTGGTCACTATAAATGACAGACGGTGTAAATAATTCTAGCTGTTCTAGGTATCTGAAACACAAAAAGCTAAAATTTTCTTATTCTGCAGAAGTGTGGTTATTGTCTGAACTAGAATTAAATCAATATTTCTATTCTGTGTGTGTAAAAGCGGCTTTTTAATTAAAAATATTATAACTTTTTTCGAAATTTTATTAGTATTTTATTAAAAGAAAAAACTAATAAACAATGTTTATTGTAGTTCAGACGATAGCCGCATCACTTATTTTGAATAAGAAAGTTTTGGTTTTTACATTTCTGCTATTTAGAACAGCTAGAATCATTTACTTCATCTCTCATTTACGTCTTTTAGTGATCAAGATATAACATAGATAAGAAGAATATTTTTCTTAAAAAATAAAAATATATTCTTAAAATAAGATTAAAAGAACATGCAAAGTTTAACGTTTTATATTCTCTTTCTTCGTTCACCTAATTAAAAATTCCTGAAAAATACTTATTTTTAAAGACCTTCTCCGGTTCCAGTCGTGCTCAATTTGTTTATTCATGCTTAAAAAGAAAAATTTATTTTACTAAAGTTAGGGCCAAAGCACATATGACAGTCGTAGTCGTGGACGTAAGCAACGCACAAGCTTTGGCGTATCCTGATCTGTCAGGTCGGGGACTACGACCGTCGTATTTCGCTACGCCATGTTATGTGTTTTGACCCTTCATTGTTTATATACAAAATATTACATATAACAACTGAAAAATAAAAAGTTAACTTCCCGCGTGAAAACTCATGCGGCGTTGCCAAGTAATAACTGACGCCTCTCCTTTTCTGTCATTCCTGAACCGAGCGAAAAATTCATCAAATTGCGTACTTTACACAAGTATTTTTCGAAAACGCGTACCGCAAGGGTATATTGACACTTATCGCATATATTATTCCTATTTTTATGGATCATATATTAGTTTTTCAAAAACATTTAGAGAAAACTTTTTTCACAATTCATTATAATATGTACCGCAACTAAAACTGAGAAATGCAATCCTCGGAATATTAATGTGCTCTATAATTTACTTATCGCGTAGTGCCTCGTCTTCTCATCGTGCACAAAATATTACAAACCTGAATGGTATTTCAGAAATAGCTTCTTTAACGATGTACAAGTTTATTATAGAAAAATAGAAAAATTAGAATGAATCGAACTAATGAAGGAAAAATATCTTAAATTTTTTATTTAAAAAATTGGCTCAATTAAAAATAATTAAATTTATTGCTTGCACATCTAGCTATTTATTTTTTTTAAATATAAAAATTATCTAAATTACTTATGACATTTCTGTTGCATCTATAAGTCTTTCAAAATAAAAAGTATCGCTATGTGGTAACAAAAAATTGAATCCAGGTGAGCAATAATTCTTTTTTTATATATCATTTTATTTGCTATATATCATATAAAAAACGCATATATACAAAAAATGTAATTTAATATCACAGTTAAGAGATAGTACAGAATTATGTTTAATTTGTTCCGTCAGGTCGTGATCTGCCGGCTACTTTCGGCATCTTTTTGTTCGTTGAATCTTCTATTTCTTTAGGCTTATAATAATGAGGCGCTACTTCGAGCAACCATTTACTTTCGATTTCTGTCACCTACACAATACACATATATGCTTGAATCCCAATAAACTAACAAAATTAAATTAGGACAAATCAATTATTTTGTGTTGACATACCTGACGCATAAATTCCTTGGTAGTAAGGACAAGTTCATGATAAAGGAGCCAACGCGGAAGATCCTGGAACAAGGAACTATTTGGATGTATTGCGACTTGTTGATTATGCTTTGCAGTTTTGTAACAACCTCCTTTCGACAAGCGTGCCACATGGTAGAAATAACCAGCTGTAATAGCCTGAATACAAAAATATTTCCATTATTTTGCAAAGAAATCAATAATATCAGCACGTTGTGATGTTAACATACCTTTCTAATATTGACTGTTTCTGTAATTCCCGAGACCAATTCCATCTCGACACGCTGCATCAGGCCTACTAGCTGTTCTCTAACATCCCTCGCCCGTTTCATGGATCTAAAAGATAAATCAAATGTATTTTAACAAATAAAACTTGATAACAGATGCACAATATCGACTTACCTGTGCTGTATGAAATTTTCGTAACACCAATGTGTACTGAAGTCACTCTGTGCCCATTGATTGTACACATTAAGGAGAGTCAGATGATCACCGCCGGGTACGTGGAAATTCTTGCGCGCAGCATCGGCGTGTATAATTTTGTCCTTTGGCCTGTAAAAGATAGCGCCATTCACCGAAAGCATGGCCGCAATGGTGGCCACCTCTTCCGAGCAGCGATACTTCTCGCTAGCTAATAGCATCTTCGCCATCATCGGGTCCAGCGGGAACTCAGCCATTCTACGTCCGAGTTTTGTTAACTCTCCGCGATGGTTCAACGCGCCTAATGCGTACAGCTGTTCCATCGCCAAGATCAACGTTTCGGGCGGTGGAGGATCCAAAAAATCAAAGTGCATCAAATCATCGATCCCGAGAGCTTTCAAGGTAAGTACTGCGTTACCTACAAACGTCATCGAAATATTTTGACAAATTAAATTTAATAAAGAAGATAAGTATATAACTTATAATTTTAGCAAAATACATCATTGATTCTTACCCAAGTTAATCCGTTGAATTCAGGCACTGTATTATCTTCAAGCTCGTGCTGATAAGCCCAAGCTGTGTACAAGCGAAAGCACTTTCCAGGTGCTACTCTTCCCGCACGTCCCGCTCTCTGATTCGCGGATGCTTTGCTGATCGGCACGACTATTAGACTCTCCATGCCGGTGCGTGGATTGAAATTGTTCTGCTTCGCGTAACCAGGATCTAACACGTATACTATATTGTCTATAGTTAATGACGTCTCCGCTATATTAGTCGCCAGTACAACCTTAAAAAGAAACAAAGATTTAAATTTCACACACGAAGGATTTTGAAAAGTTGTCTAAAGAAAAAATTTTCTAAGGAAAATGTTACCTTCCTCGCGCCAGGTGGAGTCGGCTGAAATATTTTGATCTGCATATCGCTCGGTAAATTCGCATAAACAGGTAAAATCAAAAGTTCTGCCAATTTGCTCCCTAATCTTCTCACTCTTTCCTGCAACATTTCCTGACACGTCTCAATCTCTTCCTGCCCTGTATACAAAAATACATTTTATTATACCATACAATAGCATTTTAGATATCATACTACTTACCAGTCAGGAATACCAATATATCACCCGGCGGTTGTGTTATGTGAATTTGGATAATGGAGACCACACACGCCTCAATATAATCTGATTCTGGCGCTTTTGTGTAATAGATATCAACGGGAAAACGGCGTCCAGGTATCCTAAATATAGGAGCATCGTCGAAGAATTCACTGAACTTTGTGGCATCCAATGTAGCCGATGATATTAGCAGTTTCAAGTTGGGACGAAACCTCGCGATATCTTTCACCAGTCCAAATAAAATATCGGTGTGTAAAGTACGTTCGTGCGCTTCGTCGATTATCATTACGCTGAAACATCCAATAAAAAATAACTATTATCATAATTTATCAATATATTAAGATTTAAAGCCTGAACAGCACCAATAATTTTCAAGTAATAATAAGTTATTTGTAATTCTTCTTGAATTTTTTATTTTTCTCATGTTTTCTTCTTAATTACTCTTCTTGATTCTACAAGCAATGAATGTACCTGTATGACGCTAGATCAGGTTCACTGAGGAACTCTCGATGCAGTGTCCCATCGGTCATGTATTTGACACGAGTACGTTGCGATGTGCAATCTTCAAAACGAATGGCATAGCCGACTTCATTGCCCAGCTTAACAGCCATTTCGTGGGCTACCCTCGCTGCCACTGACATGACCGCCACGCGCCGCGGTTGCGTGCACCCGATAATCTTACCGTCATCCGCAAATCCAGATTCGTACAGATATTGTGGAATTTGCGTTGTCTTCCCTGATCCTGTCTCACCTTCTATTATTAAAACCTGAAATACAAATACGTAACATTCTCTGTATTCTCACATGTGGTTTGACACCTTACACCCTAATAATATTATTGTTAAGTTGAAAATATGGATGTAGCAAGCAAGCGTAAACGTGCTGTAAATTTTACAGAAGCAGAAAAAGTTATTTTAACAGATTTGGTGTTCCGATACAAAAATATAATAGAAAATAAGAGATCCGATGCTATAACCTCTAAAGACAAAGATAAAACTTGGAAAGTAATAGAACAATTATTTAATAGTATGTGTTCAATTGAATTTCGAAGTTCAGAAGTCTTAAAAAGTTGTTGGGATAATTTGAAGAAAAAAACAAGAAAGTTTTTCGCAGATGAAAAGATGAAACTTTATAAGACAGGTAAATGTTTAAAACTTTATACTTCTTTGTAACATATCTGTTATCAGTTTAATTTTTGTAATAGGATAATTTTTTATTCGTATACAATATTTTATATTTTTAAATTAATACTTAAATCTTCATTTTAATATTGACAACTTCTGTTTAGTCGAAATTAAACACTAAAATATATTTGCAAACTTAATAATAAAAATATATACAATTCTTTTAAAATGCAATCTTAACATTAGGTGGAGGACCTTGTGAATCTAGATCAGATACACTTATGGATCGTGTACGAGAAATTATAAAATCTTCAGTTGATGGCTTAACAAGTACTTTTGATAGTGATGCTATAACAGGTAATAATATTTTTAAATTAATATCTAATATATTATATATATGTATTTGTGATGCATAAAACTTTATCAAATATATTTAATAGTTTTAATATATAGCATTTGTTATTTTTTTACAGAAACAAGTGCAAATTTATATAAAAATTTTGAAGTTTCAGATATAAGTGAACATAATTCTACAATCCAAAATAAAGGTTTGTGTACAGTTGCAATAGCCTCAGATTCCTGTATAATGTCAAAAAATACTATAACTACAAGTAAATGGCCTAATGAAAATACCATCATTATAAGAAATAAAAATGATACACATAATGCAAAAATGATACAAATAAAAAAAAAAATGTAACAAATAATGATAACATAAATGTAACAAATACAAATAATGCATATGAAGCTAATACATATAAAGATAATACATATGAAGATATGTATATGAAGATAATACGTATAAAAATAATACATATGAGGATAATACATATGAGGATAATACATATGAGGATAATATGTATGAAGATTCACATCAAATTGAAATACTAAATGTAAGTATTAAAACTGATTTAGCTAAATATATTAATTACAAATATATATAAATGTATACAAATTAACTTGCAGTACTTGAAAGAAAAATCTGCTGTTGGCACAAAGAGAGATTGTCTTCAAGATGTATCAAATAAACATGATGAGGATGCTAATTATAGAAAAAGTGATATAAATAAAAATCAAAACGTAGATGAAACAGATGCCAATGAAAACATCTTATGTGTAAGTTTAAAAGAACTATCACGTTGATATGAAAATTTTAAGTTTACACAATAAATCCAACATTAACATAAACATCTTTGATCTTTTTGCATATATATATATATATATATATATATATATATATATATATATATTAAAATAAAAAATGTTATATTTCGCTTATAATTTTAAAAATAATAGTCTATAACACCTTTAATTTTACACTCTGTGTGTGTGTGTATATATATATATACACACACACACACACACAGAGTGTAAAATTAAAAAGGTGTTATAGACTATTATTTTTAAAATTATTTTT